>CAUYPK010010777.1:0-129222 GCA_963574355.1 Loris lydekkerianus
TCAATGTTATACTAGATAAGCATTAAAAATTATGTTGTAGTACATGTGAAACTTAGTAAATGTAGAATATAAATGTCTTAACACAATAACTAAGAAAATGCCAGGAAGACTATGTTAACCAGTGTGATGAAAATATGTCAAATGGTCTATAAAACCAGTGTATGGTGCCCCATGATTGCATTAATGTACGCAGCTATGATTTAATAATAAAAGAAAATTATGTTGTAGAAATATATCTATTGCTATGAAAAATGTTGATTATTAGATTGTTCAAAGGAACAAAAGTTTAGATGACCGTAGATATGTGTTGTTTTCCACTACAATCTATCTGATGGTCATCTCTTTAGCTAAATTTACGAATGTTGCCTTCGGAATTGCCCTTCTTTTATCAATGCCTTGTCCTTTATTCTAAATAGCAATCTCAAAATAAGTGGAAGTTATTTTCTTTCCCACAAAAAAAGCAACGATTCCATTTTTACAAAGGAGACAGGAAAAATAGACAGAAGTGTGTGACATTACAGGTAAGTGTTTATGTTGTGTGTCCATATGTGTGTGAACAGACAGGTGTATCTGAATGACATTTGGGGTGAAAGATTTTTGTAGATATTTACCGGTAGCATGTGCTTTCATCACAATGGAGAACCATAAGCTGTCAGCTCCTTCCAGAGGATCTTTTCTCACAGATCTTGCTTGAGTAGAAAGGGTGGCAGTGGAGAATTTCAATACAAGATGCCTAGACCTGTAATTACAAAGACTCAAGTTAGGCAGCTTTCGTCTTAGGCCTCCATTCACACTAGCTGAAGTCACACAAAAGAGAAACATCTGACTGCATAATCTCTCTCTCTCACACACATACCAAGTTCTTAAATCAGAATGTCAAAAACTCAGCCAGCACCAACAGCCACAAGGCAGCCGCCCCCAGCCCTGGGGGTGAGCAGGACTGGCCTGGCGGGGTCTGCTTCCCACCGTACCTCCTGAACTGAGGGACATCAACCATCAAAACGACCCTGTTCCTCCCCTCCTTCTCTACCTAATAATTCCAAAGTTTCAAAAAAAATAAAAATAAAAAAATAAAAAGCAATTAGTTCTTCTCCAGAAAATGTCAGGAACATTGCTAAATGCCATGCTAAGATTCCTTCTAGCCACAAAGTTATGCAAATTCAGTACATATATTTACAATTCCGACCTGACTTTCACTTTCTAAACTGTACTTGCCTCTATATGAGGGACTCTGATGAGGCATGATACCAGTAATATCCCAAATCATCACTAGCATTGCTGAAACATTTGCTATGCTCCGAGTACCGTGCTGAGTGCTTTACACACATTACCCCAGTTCCCTGCACCCTGTGAGGTGGCTAGTCATTACTACCTCTGTGCCATTGACAAGAGAACTGGGTACACACAGCTGGCAGATGGTCAAGCCAGTTTTTAAGCCGAGAATTTACAGAGGCCATGCTGATACTTCCAGTACTACTAAACGATCTTCCAAAATTCATCTTGCTAACAACACTTCTGTACTTACTATAATAAAGCTAAATATCAAATCAACATCATTTCCCCCAGAGTTGATATATCACCTAAGTCTTAATATTACTCTTTTTAGATTTGACTTCCCTTTGATTTTAATTTCCAAGTTTAGCTGAAACTATCATGTCCATATCTCAGTTGAGTATACATTGATAGTTGTTTTTAAAATGCCAGGTAATCCCAAATTCAGATGTCAAAATACTAGTAAAAACCTAAAATCCACTCTGCCTAAGTGGCTAAAAGCTATTAGGAAGAAGGCAGATAATAAAACCAAAAACCTATGTGTGAATCCCTAAATAAAGATGTGTTAAATAAAGAAATGGATTTCTACACATAATATAGCCATGATTTAAAAACTACTTGAACACATTGACCAATTTACAAATAGGTTAAACCAACTATAGCTCTTAGAATCACTGCAACACCAAATATTGCAGGCAAATGAGGAAATCAACAAAATTATTTATCAGTCCCATTATAACACCCCTTTGGTTTATGTGAACATGTATAGGTGTTCATTTGCACTAGCCTGGTTATGCGTCTGCCTTTGCACGTGACACCCCCTTTCACATGCCTTCCCCTCTCTTCACCATCTAAAACATGCCTACTGATTCTTCAAGACCTACCTCTTAAGCTTCCATTCTTTTGGGATGTTTTCTTCACCTCTCCCCTAATATTTTCTGGAAATCCATACAAAGTGCATTCTACCCTACCCCTCCTATGTTCCATTGGCTCCAACATCATCCTGAAGTCTTCCTCTTCCAAATTATGCACCATATTCTTCCATCCAGCAAACCCGTAACACCCTCTGCTTCTCCCTTGTACCGTCAGAGACCATCTGGCCTCCTAACTGGTCTCCCAGCATCTACCCTGCCACTCAAAGGCCCCATCCTCAGCCCCTCCCTAAGGCACTGCAGTGGCTTCCCACTGAGCTTAGATTCCTAACATGGCCCCAGGCCCACAAAAGCACTGTGCCCTGCTGGGCCTTAGGCCAGTGGTTCTCCACCTTCCTGATGCCCCAGCCTCTTAATACAGTTCCTGTGGCATGTTGAGAACCGCTGGCCTTAGGCCTTTTGCATATGATTTCCTTCTTACTAAGACTTCTTTCTGAATCACCCCTTCTATCAAGTGACCTTGACTTCTTTTCTCCCTGAGCTCTGAGCTCAGTCTTCTTGTTTGCAAGGAGCCTTTCTTGACCTCTTGGCCAGGTCGGTACCTTCTACAACATGCTTTTATAGAATCACTGTCCCATTGGGTTGATTTGTTAATTAATGCCTGTTTCTTTCATTAAGTACTAAGTTCTGGGAAGGCAGAACTGTGTTCTTATTTTATCTTCAGTATTCAAAGCAGTGATCTGCACATTGTAGGCACAATAAAAATCTGATAAAAATGAGCTGACTGGATTAATGGATAAAGACGGAGAGAAGGAGGAAGCGAGGAAGAACGGGAGGATATTCGTTATCCATGATAATCTAATCAGCATTTGTTGAATTAATTTGTGCATTATTTTCCAATACACAGAGTATAACATGCACATTCTTTTAAAGAATGTGCAAGGGTCCCCATGATCTGACCCAGCAGCTGGCTCTTTCCTCCAGACTTGACCCTCTGCACCCCCAAGTCCCTGTGGCTCCTTCACCCACCCTGCCCTCTTCTGCTCATCTCCCACCACCACCTCTTCTGTTCCCTTCAAACGTCGTGTTTCCAAACTCAAGTCTTCAAGTCTCAGGGCTGGGACTGCATTTCTGGGAAGACCTCCTGATGCCTCCCATTTTCCTGTAACATCTTGTTCCTATCCTTCTGAAAGCAATTACCTTATCTTCTTATACTTGTTTCTTAAGTAAAGGTTACACCTTTCCCATTGTAACCTAAGTCCTTAAAAGCAAGGAAGAGGTATTCCCTCATCAGAGTATGCCCAGAGTTTAGCACAGCAGCCTGGTACATAAATTGTCAATAAGTAAATGTAAGTTGATTGAATAAACAAAAACGTGTATATATATACATCCATCCATATACCTGTATATCCATCACACACACCCGCTGCATATGTGCAAAACCTCCAGAATTAGAAATTTGAAATATATTAATATGGTATATTATCAATATTAATATGTTCTGATTCCTAATGGTTACAGATTCATCAGAAAAATGGGCTAAAACACCTAGCCCCCAGGGTAGTTACTGGAATTAAGTAAGATACATACAGCTCAATGTACTAGAAAACACTCCACAAATATTAACTGCAAAATCATTATTTCTGTCATTATTACTGTTAGAGAAGCCAAGTTGAATTTATAATTCGTGGTTCAAATGTAACAGTTTTATTTGCCAACATTTTTCTGATTAAAACATTGATTAACATTAGCATCTCTGTAAGGACATAATGATGGCTAGAGAGCCAATCAGAAAACCAAGGATAAAGGACAGTCTTAACGACAGCTGAAGGACAAATTATTATTTGCCAATATACAAGTGAAGGGACAAAAGCATCAACAGAGAAGAGAATTTCTATATAAAAATTATCTACGAGATCTAAATGGCAGAAACAACAAATATTGCTATTTAGGTGCTATAAACATTTAGCTAAAATAATTATAAATACTGTAAATTATTTCTTTGCTAAAAAAACAAGCTAGAAATACATATTCATCCATTTCTTTTAATTGTCGGACAAAGTAATGTGACTTTATAAATAAATACTAAGGATTTAACTGATTAATATGCCATAAATGTTTGAACTAATGGCAAACACATTTCGTATGTGGTCTACAGATGCTATTCTAATTTAGAATTGCTGAAATTTAATGAAATAGACTATGCAAGCAGGAAAAAAAGGCGCAAGACTATTAAAAAAAAAAAACATAGGACTGAATTGTTCACAAATGCTCCCAGTAGTTCTCCCAAATTAAGTAGAATGAACTGGTAAGAATTTATTCCACGAAGCAAACTTGTAATTCTGCCCTTTGTTGCTCTTTCCCTTGAACACTGGCCAAATTTAAATACCGTATAATGAAGCGTTTCATATACTTACTGGGTACTACTGAAATATAAAGTATATCATTATTGCATTTTGAGAATTATATTCTCAATTACTCTTGATCTCTGATAAATGATAAAACCCAAAATCAATCAGATTTCTAACTGGGGCTCAACCTTTTTCTCAACAGTACTAGAGTTATTAGAGAAACTAAGTGCACGACTTAGTTATTGGAAAAACTAAGTGCATGACTTCTTGTTTTACAATGAAATATTAAACTCATTTTAAATTGAATTATAATTCTATTCACTGGCCAGAGCTATTGACCAGATTAACATAATGTAAATATATCATTATTTGGAACATCATTAAAATAAGATGGCAAAGTAGAATAGACAAAGTTAGACCAAAAAAAGTCTTAATTAGACCATTTTTATTGGAATTCATTACTAATTTGATTATGATGATGCTTGTCCTTGTGTCATAAATCTGGGGACATCTTAGCTATATAAGGAAAAATCCATCTTTTCTTAATGCTGGTCTCTCCATCAGAGATGTCCTCACTCATTCAAGCATTCCTCTTCCTTTAAGACCCAGCTCAGCTGTCACTTCTTTTTTTTTTTTTTTTTTTGCAGTTTTTGGCCAGGGCTGGGTTTGAACCCGCCACCTCCGGCATATGGGGCCGGCACCCTACTCCTTTGAGCCACAGGCGCCGCCCTCAGCTGTCACTTCTTTTGTGACGTGCTTCCATATATACTGTATTTTTCCTACCACCCTACCTCCCTCTCTAGACTGTGAGCTCCGTAGGGGACTTGACCAGGTCCCCACATTGTTCATAACCACCTGCACAGTTCTCTGCACGTAATATATTCTCAGTAAATACCGGTTCAACATGTCAGTGAATACACACATTCTGAGACCCTTAAGATTATGGTGAAAACCCTGGCTTACGTTTTCTGCCTCTATTTTCATTCTTATTCCCACACAGTCCGATTTCTCACATAGTTGCCTTTAATGTTTCAAGACTGGACCTTTGAGCCTGTGACAAACTGCCTGCTCGTAACATATTACATCATCACGCACATGCCAACTCTTACCTCACTCAAAAGGCCACATATTGCTCAAAAAACAACAGTGGACAGCAAAAGAACATTTTTCTAGTAATATCTATCCAGGAGGTGACCAAGCCTTATTTGATGGATATTCTTTCCTCTATGCCCCCAGATTTTCTAGACTTTCATTAAGAAGAACTGTACGGGCTCAGCACCCGTAGCTCAGTGGTTAGGGTGCCGGCCACATACACCCGGGTTGGTGAGTTGGAACCAGGCCCAGGCCCTGCTAAACAACAATGACAATCACCAAAAAAAAAAAAAAAAAAAAAAAAATAGCCATAGCATTGTGGTGGGCACCCGTAGGCCCAGCTACTTGGGAGGTTGAGGCAAGAGAATAACTTGAGTCCAAGAGTTTGAGGTTGCTGTGAGCTGTGCCTACCAAGGGTGACATAGTGAGACTCTGTCTCAAGAAAAAAGAAGAAGGACTATACAGCAAGCTCCCATGCCTCCTATCTGATTCTCCTCGGCCTCACCCTAAAACCTCTGCCACTCAAGGGGTGGCACTGTCAGAATCACACCTTGTAACCCTGCCCGTGTGATCTCAAGTCTTTGGGGATTATGAAAAGATACTATGATAGAAAATAGGTAGAGAATGGGAACAAGCAAGCAAAAAGTCTGACTCGTGCAATCGCTCTCATAATGCTTGTATTATACAAAAATCGAAACCTACAAAAGAATGCACGCAACATGTACATAATCTATGAAGCATGGTAATAAATTGGGCACCTACAAACCTACCCCCTGTTTAAGAACAAAACATTAAGAGCCCTGACGCCTCTATTAGCTACTTCTCTAAACCATCTCCATCTCCTCTCCAGAGGTAACCACCATACTGAACTCTGTATCTACTGCTTTCTAAAATATATCGCTTAACTTGGTTGGATTTCAAACTTTCTAAGTAATTCTACTCTACTGCCTTAACCCTCTGTGACTAGTTTTTCTTTACCCCTACATGCTATCGTTTATAAGATGTAACTATGTTGTTGCAGATGCCTGCAGTTCCTTCATCTTCGCTGTTTTATAATATTTCATTGTGTGAAAAATATATAGACAGTAGAACCTCCATAGATGACCACCTCCCTACATTGACCTCTTCCTTAAGTTGACCTAATTCTCATAGACCAGACATGCACCACATGCACTTATCAGTACAGTAGGCCTCGCTCCTTATGTTGACTAGTTTGTTACAGTTCCTTGGGAGGGCAACTTACAGAGGTTCCACTCTCGATATATCTTCAGACAATAGATGACCTTTACAAATCTTTCAGCTTTACAAATTATGAAACTTGGTTTAGCACAGTACAGAGTCCTGAAACTAGTAGACGAACAACTACATGCCCACACAAGAGAAAAAACACACAATTAAATTCAAGTAGTGGGGGAGAGAGAGGAGAGCGTAGGGAGAGAGAGAGGGAGAAGGGAAGAGGGTGGTTGATAAAGTCTCACCTACGGCTGCAATGTAAAGAAGGGTATATGGCACACCTCCTGGCTGAAGAGCTCAGCTACAACTTGGACTTTACCTAACAAAAATGTAGTTTATACCCATACATTAATCTGAAAGGAAAAACAACTTAGTTTCCATAAGCACAAGTTTCCCTGGGGGGCTGCCTCGGAATGGTATATATTACTATCACACAGTAGTGCCAAACTGTTTTCCAAAATGAGTATGTGAATCTTCAATCTTACCAGCAGCAGATCCCATCATTTTTTCAAACTGATAAATTATTTTAGAATCAAGAACAAGATCTGGCCAGGCGAGCTTGCTCACCCTATAATCTTAGCACTCTGGGAAGTTGAGGAGGGTGAATCACCTGAGCTCAGGAGTTTGAGATCAGCCTGAGCAAAGAGCAAGGTCCCTGTCTCTAAACATAGCAGAGCATTGTCACAGGCACCTGTAGTCCCAGCTACTTGGGAGGCTGAGGCAAGAGGATAACTTGAGCCCAAGAGTTTGAGGTGTTGTGAGCTATGACACCATAGCACTGTACTGAGGTTGACGAAGTGAGACTCTGTCTCAATAAAGAAGAACGAGAGTTCTTTGAGCTAAAGCTGGTGTTTCCACTTTATAGACTCAAGGTATAAATATCCATAAAGGAATAAATTTCCTGTACCTCTCTCTCACAGTAGTGAGTTTATAATTTGTTCATCACTAAAGCTAACAGATGATAACCATTTCCTAAGGTATGTTTATTTTACCACTTTCAAAAGTAGATTGGGCTGATGATAAACAATCTGAAGCCTCCAAGTAGCAGTCTTTTCTAGACATTCAATTCTTAAGCAAGGTGGCTACCAAAGGTATTAAAGAGTGTCCCGGCACATAGGAGGTTCCAGGCCCCAAACTGCCTATTTGGAACAGAAAATCAAGTACAAATTTCAAGTATTCCAAACTATATAAAATTGAGAGACATCTTTTATTTCCTTTAGTATTAGCGTGAAGCTGACAACCAGGGCGCTGAAACAGATGAGGGAAAGCCTTAGCTTTTATTTTAAAATAGCAGAATTAAAAACCTTAGTAATTACATGTTGCCAGGCTTAGGCTCATAGAAAAAGGATTCTTCCCTCGCCAAAAGACCAAGGTCAGAGCTTGAGGCTCGTAAGCCTTTGATCCTGATTCCACAAGTCAGCACCAAATAAGCCAGTTGATCATACCCCACACAGACCTATAGACCTTTTTGGGTCTGAGCACAGAGTTGGCAAATACAGGGCAGGAGAGGAGGTAAAGAATAAATTGGACAGAGTCCCAACAGTCATGTCTGAATGGTAAGAAGTAGCAGGAAAACACCACAGCCGACACCGAAGTTATTGTGGAGACCAGGGCAGCCGTCTGTGAAAGAGAGGTGGCCCTGCGCTGGTCAGTACTGTTTTCAATCATTTTCAATTTCTTTCCCAGAGCCGTTTATTGCTGGAGTTAATCACTATCTGGATGTTAAATGCTTCTGACCACGTTTCCACATTTTTCTCCATTATGATCTCTTCCTTGGTAGTGAATTTCCCAAAAAGCAGACAGAAAAGGCTAAAAGGCATGGAGGTAAGAAAGGGATCGTCACCTGTGTAGTGGATGTCTTTGGAAAACTGAACGTTGACAGCAAGTAAAACTAGCAAGAATCTGCCATTAGTGCCTGTTAAGTCACCTATTTGAGAATTTGTGGCGACAGCCAGTGCAGTCTTACGCCTCTTATTAAATTCTCACACTGTTTTAATTAAGTAGGGCCTTATTTTAATCACACCCGCGGTCCTTCGCTTCTCAGGCTAGTGAGCTAGAACCCAGCCAGACAACGGTAAGAGAGCCTTTCCTTCTGGGTCAAGGAAACTTTCAGATTCCCTTTTATTCTCTGTTAAAAGCATGGCCAAGAAAGCAATCCTATTTTGATATCTAGTATGAGGGTGGGGAAGGGAAGTGCCTGTAGCTTGAGGTAAAACTCCAGATTGAGACACCCTTCAAATTGGCAAAAAATATTAAAACCATCACATTTTAAAGGATCCCTTTGTAATACTGGTATGGAAAGATTCTATCAAAACATAGTCATTCCCCTAACTACAAAAATCTTTTATTTTAAAATAACTTGTATTTGTGTGTTCTGTTAAAAGTGCGTCTGGCTTTTTATTCAATGACTAGATTATCTTTTCAGGAGAATTATCACACTTCATTAGAAGTGCTTAATGAGGGAGGAATTAGGACTCCCCCCTCCCCACAAAACTCCTATGGGAAATGAGGTTAGAACCCACTTCCTACCCCAAGCACTTCATGGAAGTGGCATCAAATACCACAGCAATATCTGTCAAAGGGGAGCCCTTTCTAAAATATAAGACAGGTATAAATAAGAAAAAACCTTCATCAAAGGCGACACCATCCACGGCAGGCACAGAGGGCAAAGAAGCTAAACATTTATTATAAGATCTTGCAAAGGTGCTGTTGGAACAAGCTAGACCACCCACCCACCCATTCATCCCAGCAACTGCTTTCCTGTACCTTCTGTCCCAGGGAGGGCACGGCTGTCTCACTAGCTTTGCGCTCACCTGCAGGGCGCTGCACGGCTCCCACCTGCATCCCACCTCCTGCCCACCTGCATGGCAGGCTCCAGAGAGGAAGCCAGGCCGCAGCGGCCCCACAGCGGCCTCCCCGAGGCTGGTGCTGCTACGCCTTTCTACGAGAGGCATGTTGAGCAAATTAGAGGTTATAAACACCTCCGGTGGAAGGAGGAAAATTCCTTGGGGCTTTGTAAGAGAACTTCGTCAGCAGCCGGTGTCTCCATGGTATAAGGCGTAGGTACATGCTCACCCTTGCCGCTTGGCCCTTCCAGGCCTGTATGCACCACACCTTTTTGTGGTCACAATTATGCCTGCAATGCCCAACCAGGAAAATGTTAAGGCCTCACATGGCTGAGAATGCCGCTAGTCCCTGACAAGCAGCAGAGAGAAAGCTATTTTCAATGTAAGGGGAAGTATATTCCTAAATGTTAAATGCACTGCTGCCAAATCCGTGGTGAGAGAGGGCTGGGAGAAAAATATCTGGGCTCCCAGCATGGGCTAAGTTTTCTTAGACCAGTAGAACTCTTTGGCCAGAGACAGCAAAGAGAAGCAGCTGTTCTAAACTGTGCTGGATGTAGGAGCCAGCAGTCTAGGATGAAATAAAAGAAGCCGATTTCACCATTAAGAATGAATTTACTAAAATAGATATTTAATGTTCGAACCACAAAATCGATAAACTGTGGAGGTGATGACTATGTTACTTAGCTTGACTGAATCCTTCTGTAATGTGCACATAGATAAAAACATCATGTGGTATCCCATAAATAAACACAATTATTGTCAATCACAAATTAAAAAAATATTTAACTTAAGAAAAAGAATAAATAGGGAAGATTGAAAAAAATGGAATGCTGGTTTCCTGCAGGCTACATAGCTCATCACACCCTGCTGGCTGCCAGTGTGACGTGCTTTAAGATCACAGCCCTTCCACAACTCACTGATACCTGAAACTCCTTAATTACAGTCTTTCCTTTTGTTTAAATATTTTCTCTCTCTTTAAATTTCATAATAATATGATACTCTAGAAGTGGGATATCCAGATATTCTACATATACTTTTAAAAAATCAAAGCTGAGTATGAATCCTAACTGTACCACTTCTCAGGTTTGTAACTTTAGGGAAATTATTTACCATTTTGAACCTCAAGTTCATCAGCTATAAAATAAGACACTGACACCTGTCTCAGAAGGCTGGTGCAAAGCTGAACTTCAGTTATGTGTATAAAAGTACCTGGCCCAGACCACACTAATGGCAGCCACCGGGACACTAGTTTTCTTGTCCCTTTTTACAGACCAGGTCATACGAGGAGAAAACAGTGAGGACAACTTGAGGGCACGAACTTCCTGCTGTAGAAATTATGACAAGGCTAGCAGCAAAGATAGAGATGGGGCAGCTGGGGAAAAGGCCACTAAGCTGGACTCCGGAATCTGTTTCCACAAATGTGATGAGGGGAGCTCTGGTCCAGCACCCAGAGACACTGCAGGCTGACATTTATTTGCAATATTGAGCGGAAAACCCCAGGACATAGAAACAAAGAGCCACACTGACCTCCTGGAAAAGCTTTTCCTTGCTTGGTGTCCAACTGAGGAGATGGAGTGTTCAGGGGCACCTGAACAGCCACACAGGAGCACCTGCAAGGGAGTGGAAGCAGGCAAAGCCATGGCCAGGTGACAGGAGGACAAGCCAGGAAAAGCAACTACTGCAGCTTCCCACTTGCTGGTGACCAATCGGACTCCACTGATTCAGAGACCTTTCTGCCTACTTACCCAAACTGGCCCCACACCCAGTGGTGTTGAGCCAAAGATCTGTTTCCTCTTCCTACACATCAGCACCTCCGCACTTAGGGGTCATCTCTTATCTCACTCTGAAGAGCCGGCCATCATTGCCTTCCAAGGCATAAACCAAACAATCCCACCAGTTGCTCAGGTGCACAGGGCACAGAGTGGACTAACTGTGGTAGGAGAGAGGGTTCCTATTACAGGCTGATGCAGAAATATATTTTTACACTAAGACTGTTGAAATTCCAAAGACTCCACTCAGAAGATAACCCCTCCCCAATTTTCCTTCTATCATTGCTTTTCATTAAAAACAATTTTAACTTGAATGAATAGGAAGGAGAGCTCTGTTTTTCAAAAAATAATAAACAGTAACAGCCATCATGACTAAAGGTATCACGACACCAGCCTTTCTGCCCCCCACCCCAGAAGGCCTATTTGGAGCACCAGCTATGGCAGAACACATTTCAGGGATCTCTAATCTGACAGTGCTCACTGCTGGAATGTTACCGGACTGTGACTTAAATTTGCTTTTTGGAAGGGAAACAATAATATATGTTGTACATGGAAATCTGGTACATGGTTCACTGTGTTTTTTCTTATATGGCTGCTATGTTTTCTATTTCATAATCAAGACTAATAAACTTGGGACCATTCATTCTGTTTATTATCTGTAATCAATTTTTAAATTCTAACTGACGCTTCCCTATTCCCTTGATATACTTTTGGGCCATTCCCTCCTTCCTTCCTATGACAAGCTGTGTGCTCAAAGAAAGTGATTTCAATACTATCTAAACAAAACCACATATAAATAAAAGCATCATACAATGCTTCCCAGAGCCAAAGGAAATGAATTTAGCGTATACACATCACTGACTACATTCCATTAATACAGATAATTAAAAGTTGGCTGTATAATAATATTAAAGAACAGGCACAACTTTTTTTGACAATCTCTCCCTGGTATTAGCTATGTAAAAATACTGACTGAATGTTCAACGCTAATCAAATTCATCTCTTTAAGCGCAGTGTTTAATAAATGGGTAGCCTAAAAGGAATGTTTGAGCAGAATGCTTCACTCTTGTCTGATTATTCTAAATTTAAAACTCCAACAAAGGAAAGAATTTTTCTTCTAAGATTCAAGATTCACGAGGATTAGGTAATGAAATTCCTATAAGAGAACAAATTTAAAAAATTGCTGCCTATAAGCTACCAATGTTTTACATCTCTATAGCGTCTTTAAATCAAAATCATCATACATTCAACAGCAAATGTTTGTTTGGCATTCGTGGATGGAAGAAAGGACCTGAAAATACTTCAAAATTTAATCACCTACAAGTTATGAATCAGACAGCGGGTTCAACGATCCCCAAAGATGGAGATCAAAGATGGGGATCAATGATCCCCAAGATCATGGGGATCAACAGACCAAGATGAGTTCAATGTGAGCTTTCACCAAGAGGGCCCAAGTCAGACCTAGGAACTGAAGTCACACCCTTTGATTCCTAGAAAATGACTTAGCTCTAAGAGCCAGCTGCCTGCTCTCTTACCCTATGCTCTCAACACTATCTGGAACGCATGTTACCTAGACCAGGAGATTAAGGAAGCATAACAAAGTCAAGCTTGTTCCTGAAATTATACAGATGGTCAAAAAACCAAAACACAAAACAAAAAAGAATCCCCCCACCTGCCACCGAAATGCTAAAATTGAAAAATGGCATTCTTGATATTAAGGATGTTAATATCTTCATTCTAATGAGACACGTAACACAAATTACTCATGCTAGAATTGACATCATACCAAGAGTAAAAAAAAAATGTGCGCACAGGACCTTGGAGGAGAGGTGGGGCCCGGGATTTCCTGGGGGCTTCAAGTTTATTATTCCAATACTGCTAACACGCATCTTTTTCCATTCTGCTCTTCTTACAGGATGTAATCCAAGAGCCAGCCAGACGCTTAAAATCTATTTGTTTCAATACTCATAAGAGAAATACAAGTAGAAGACTTTGCAAGTGGAATCTATTTTGCAAGTAGAAAATTCTTATGCATTTCAGGGTTAGGGTTCTCAAATCGTAAACCTTAGAAGTTTTAAAACTGTTCCAAGGGACTTGAAGGAATTAGTACTCCCATACAAAGCTGGACTTTGTGTGCTAAGCAAAGGATTTGCCCCCTGCTCTATTTTTCTGGTCCCAGAAGAAGAGTAAGCAGACCTGTCCTTGGCAAAGTCATAAAACAGGGAAACTTTGTCTATAGGATCCTTCTGCTTTTGCCCCTTAAGGTGCCTCCCCTTTAGGTCACAGTGGTTTCTGCTCTGTAAGTTTTCCCACCCTTGGCTGTCACCTTTAACAGTAAGGAAACATCATATTGTTTCAGTATGAATATACTCGGTTCACTGTTATGCTCTCCAGAACACACGTGTAGGCTAACCTTTTAATTTTTAAATTGAAGCATCAAAAGCTTTATTTTTCTTTAAATTCCACCAGCAGCCAGCAGCCAAAATTTGAATGGGGAAACAGGATACAGTAACTCCCTCTACTTTTAAAAGCTTATTTTGCTTCGTGTTGAGGCCTGCCATAATGATGGAAATGCTTTGAAATCACCAACTGGGATCACATTCCAGTGTGACCATGGCCAGATGATGCAACTGAGCCTCAATTACTCACGTATAAAGGAATTACCATTATATAACATAATACAATATGAGATAATACTGTATAATTATGAGACAATGATATAGAGTGGCTGGCATGGAGCAATCTTAAAAACTGCTCTCCGAAGGAACACAGTAGTTTCCAAAGATAGGTAAATGCAGCAACAGAGGTTGACTGGCCATCTCTGCTAAGGGCCTGTTGCCTAGAATCAAATCACCGGCAACTGGGACAGCCTGATTCTTGCCAGTTTCTCACAGCTTGAGATTTTGGGCCCTGGAGCCAGGCGCCCCCTAAAGGCAGCTCTGAGGTTAGCCCTTTGTCCAGTCACCATTCTCTCTCTCTCTCTCTTTTTTTTTTCCCCCTGGCTCTTTTCCTGCCTGCTCCTCGCTTCTCCCCACGCCTTACCCCAGGATGCTCAGATATTGGGGATACTGCACTATTCCTCTCTGGGCTACTGTCCCCTTTCCAGTCCCCACACTCCATCCTGTAATAAAGTTATCACTGGGGACCCTTCACCCATAGTTGAGTGTACACACCCTGGAGCCCCTGCAACCAGAGTCTCATTTAAAACAAATTTCCATATGGAGCAGCGGGTATAAGATGAGCAGGTGACCTCACAGGCCCCCACCACAAATGCGGTGAGCTCGCAGAAGGCTCGGCTCGCTTCAGACCTCAGTTGAGACTGGAGTTGAATTTTTTAAATCAAATATAAAAATGTTGCAGGAATTTAGAGAGGCAGGCAAGGGCATCACTACAAGAAGTGATCTGAAATGCTTGGCCAGACGGGCAGGAGGAAGTAGGGGAAGCACAGCAGGCAGAGGGGGTAACTGGCCAGTGGGACTGGCCTGGCTGAAGGTGAAGAGGCCAACAGTCCTGGGAAGGCATGAGGGCAGCCAGGGCACCGAGAGGCAGGATGCACTGAAGACAGGGTGCAGCACGCTCAGTCCCACCAGCTCTGCCTCTCTGCCAGGACTTCCCCGGAGGAGGTGGTGCCGGGTGGGAAGGGCCACAGGAGCTGGCCCCTCGCACCAGGGTCTCCTCATCTGGTCCTCTCGTGGGATAAGGCTTTGTGAAGGGGCGATTGGTAAAGGTCCTTTAGCCAGGTCCGAACACAGGGAGAAAACAAGGCGTAACAGAAAGGGGCACCGTCATTGAAAGCGCTTCTCAAGGACCCCTGAATAAAAAAGATAAAATATAGAGGAATAAGAAAATGTTTCCATCACCCGGGTTATAGATGTGGGGAAGTCCAAATGGTAAAGGCGGGACTTGGGCCATCTGTACGTTACAGGTGTGAATCACATTACACACACACGTCTGCAACACATTATATACTGTACCTGGACAAAGTGTCACAAAACTACACTATCTGTAGGCAGCAGAAAACAAATCAAGGAGTGAGAAACAACAAAAGTTGCTTTACTTGTGTAAAAACCCCACAAAATTTAGTCTTCTATGTGAACTCCTTCCACTAACACCCAACCACGCAGGCAGCACCGTGTCAGTCAAGTGCATCACGAACTGTGTGTCCAATTAGCTCACTTATTTTTATTCTACAGCAACACTAAATTCTGTTTTGCATGTTCAGGATTCCTAGTTTGTAACACATATAATTGCAGGACTTGGGAACCAGAATGGGCCTTAGGGAGATCTCTTACTCTCATTCTTCATCTCACAGATGTAGGTGCTGAGCCTTAAGAGAGGGTATGGCTTTCCCAAGGCCACAGGAGAACCAGTTTATATCAGAGTAGGGCATAAATAATAGAGCTGCCCGTGACCTCTGCACTGCTCCACGGCTGTTCTGAAGATTCTGTGCACACAGACAATGCTGCAGGGACACCTGGTCTTCTTTATTTTGCAAGACCATTTGCTCATAATCCAGACTTACTCAAAGAGAACAAGCAATGTTGGTGCATGGGGGGAGGTGAGCTTGGGGACTGAGATGCTGGCGCTCTGGGACAAGTAACTTTTGGATGATATGATATTTGAAAGAACCACCATCTCTCTCAGAAAATCAGTAGGAGATTCCATGTAGTGCCCTGAGATATACGATCAGAGACCCCCCCGGATATTCTCCAGCACAAGCCTCGAAGAGTACTAGTTACGTGGCCTGGAACAAATTATAGAACCTTTCCAAGCCTATATTCTCTTACACCCATAAAATCATCATAATAATGATACTTAATTCAAAATGCTGTGCGGTTATATGAAGATTTTTCTTTTTCTGAGTCACCTTTGTGGACAATAATTGCAGCTTGACTCCTAAGAGGGCAGAAAATATAAGCCAATAAATAAAGCTCTTCTGGGTTGATGAAGCCTATGACCCACCCTCTCTCCCCGTGTACATTTGACTTCTATCTTATTGTTTCTAACTACATTGTGTGGAAAGAACTATTTCACTCTTATTCAAAGACATGTGACACTATTGTTCTTTGTTTCCTTAAAATATGTTGGCACTCTCCTCTGTCTACTACAGGGCCTGCGAAGATCACTGCCACTTCTGGGGAGAAACACTCCCCTGCTGAATAACCAGAACCCCGCTGCCAGATGCCACTGGGCAAAGGGTGAATCGGGCATCACTCTGAATCAACAACATTATTGCAGGCAAAGGGACTGGTTGCTACTTGGGTGTTCTTCTGTACGTAATTGGACCGTGCAGCACAACACTCCTGGGGACCATTCCAAGGATACAGATGCAGCTTACAATACACAAAAACCGAGTGTCAGGCAATCTATGTGTGAGCCATATTTTCATAAACTACTTTATGCACTAAGTGTCCTGCGGGAGTTCATTATTTAAGAGAACTCCATAAATGTTTTTAGAGAATTCACAGTCTTCTCTGTTTTGCATTTTGTAAATTTCCACTCTCTGTCTACAGAGCGTATCATTCATCTGAATATCAGTCTCCAAAGAACATAAAGATAGGGGAAAGTTTATACCAGCGCTGGGAAATTGAAGAGGGCGCCCAGCATTTTTAACATTCAGATGTTTGTATTAATAGACGGTGGAAAGCATCACAAAAAAGGCAGAACCAGAAATGTGACTTGGGATTCTCCTTCTTGAACAAGTGGTGCAGAATTATGAGAATAAACAAAAAGAGACTCTGACAGAGCCCTGGTAAGTAATCATCCTAAAATAGGGGTGAACGATGGCAGTGAGAGCAGGCTAGGAAACAAGATAGTCCCTGGGCTCCAAGATCACTGCCACTCAAGAGGCACTAAGCAGGAGAACCGAGGGAAGTACCACCATGCCCACGGCTATCTGGAGGGATGTGGGGCAGCTCCCTACAGAGCATGTCTCTGACAGCAGAAGAATTCATTCCACAGCTACACAGGGGGTGAGGAGGGAAGCCAGTCAGGGAGCGAATCTGAATTAGGATGCTGTCTCTCGTACAATGACTTCACCCACTGCCACGCAGAAACTATGCAAACAAGGGCCCCAAAAGAGACTTCCCATGGCTTACGCTCCCTCCTAGTTTGTGTAACTGCCAGGGAACATACCTGGTTTGGTATATTTAATAACCCAGCCTTCAGTTTAAGACTGAGAGAAGGAGTGTAATCTTTTTCTGAAGGTGCAGGGATCGTATGAGAGCACATTTCAGGCCAGGCTAGCCCTCTGATTCAGTGATGAGTAAACTCAGGTGGCATTGGGCCTAGAAGGACTTGGTGACAAGATAATATGAAAGATACTTTCAAAAAAGATTTACTGGGGTAGCCCTGTGGCTCAAAGGAGTAAAGCGCCAGCCCCATAAGCTGGAGGTGCTGGATTGAAACCTAGTCCCAGCCAAGAACTGCAAAAAAAAAAAAAAAAAAAACCCCAAAAAAACAACACAAAAGATTTACTGGAAATAGAAACAAGTTTCAGGTAAGACGTGATTTTGTGCTTTTGAAGTAGAGTGGGGGGGAGGAGAAGAAGGAGAGGAAGATGAGAGGAAAAAGACCCAGATCAAACATAAATAAGTGAATGAAAACAAAAAGAAATAAACTAGATCAGAGGGAAAAAATTAGGAACTTTTTTTCAATAGCAAACCAATTATCCAAAGTATAATTAAAAGTATATTAGCCCCCTCAAAAGTACGTTATCAGTAATGAAAAGGAAAGGCAGCAACTTTAGAATATCAAATTAGCAACGTGAAGAACAAACTTGAAAAATGATCCCAAAATGCAGAGGAAAAAGATGAAAAGGACAAACAAAAATAATAGATTCTAACAGATATAAAAGACAAAAGTACGAAGCCAACACACACATATCTATAGTTCATGAAGTTATCAAAACAAGGTCAGAGATGCAATCATTAAAGATATAAAGCAAGAAAACTATTCTGAACAAAAGAAATACCCAATTCCCAGTGGTGGGAGTTCACTCTGTAAGAAGAAAATGAATGAAATTGACATAAATTAATGAAAGTTGTCATCTACTTACCTTCTAATCAAACTTTTAAATTTCGAGGTCAAAGAAAGAAAACTGTAACATCCAGTAAGGAAGGAAAGAAAGACAGGTAACTGGGCACTAAGTGAGAAGAAAATCAGACCTCTATCTGACTTCAGAAGAAATAAAACTACATACATAGTTCTAATGGCAAAGGATTTTGACACAAGAATTCCAAACTAACCAAGTTTTTAATTGATGTATGAGAGCCAAAACATATTTTCAAATCTATACATATAAAGGAACAATAAAACATATACATGTAAAACAATGTATTACATGAAACATTATTTAAAGTTCTCTAATCAAACAAAATTTAAAAAAAAAATTTTAAAGGATAGTTGTGCTTTAAAATAGTTTACAGTAGTGATCAAATCATATACACAACAAAGAATTTAATATGGTTATAAATAAAGAATACAAATTATTTAGACAATACTTATCAGAAAAGCTACATATCATTTTTATTACTTTTTATTTTATTTTTATTGTTTTAAAACAGATTCTTACTTTGTCACCCTCGGTAGAGTGCCATCGCATTATAGCTCACAGCAACCTCAAACTCCTGGGCTCAAGCAATCCTCTTGCCTCAGCCTCCAAAGTAGCTGGACTACAGGTGGCTGCCATAACACCCAGGTATTTTTTTAGAGATAGGGTCTCACTCTTGGTCAGGGTAGTCTTGAACACCTGACCTCAAGCAATCCACCTGCCTCAGTCTTCCCGAGTCCTAGGATTATAGGTGTGAGCTACTGCGCCCAGGCTCTACATAACATTTTTAAATTATCATAAACTAGATCAAAATATCTGTATGCCTGTATCTGCATTTAAAAAGAAAAGGAGAATTCCAAAGGAAAATAAAAATGTGGTAATTTCATGTTATACAGGAAGAAGGTATGGTCAATAAGCTTCCTGAAATTGCTCATACAAAAATACAGGTCACATTTAGTCAAACTTAAGAAGATAACTAGAAAATTAAATATAAAATGTATCACTAGAGAATAATCATATTATACAAAATGGAAGATGGAAATATCAAGAAATCACAAAAGCCAAATGAATAAAAATAAGACAAAATTTGAACAAGAATATCAACAATCAAGATCAGTATTAATTCCCTTTTAAGAAGCAAAAGAATCTCTAATGGAGACACAAATTAAGAATGGCCTATGCTTGGGTGGTGCCTGTGGCTCAGTGAGTAGGGCACCAGCCCCATATGCTGAGGGTGGCAGGTTCAAACCTAGCCCTGGCCAAACTGCAACAAAAAAATAGCCGGGCGTTGTGGCGGGCACCTATAGTCCCAGGTACTCGGGAGGCTGAGGCAAGAGAATCGCCTAAGCCCAAGAGCTAAAGGTTGCTGTGAGCTGTAACGCCATGGCACTCTACCAAAGGGCCATAAAGTGAGACTCTGTGTCTATTAAAAAAAAAAAAAAAGAATGGGCTATGCTATGGCCAAGAAACCAATAAAAGTTAACATTTAAAAAAAAAACTGGGGCAAAGGAATACCAGGAAACCATAGTGACAATTACAATACAATATTAGTACCAAATCAGAATTAAATATCTCAAGCATTAAATAGGGGTGAAATTTTACTTACAAAGGGTCCATTCCAAAGAAAAGTTTAAATTTTATGAGTCAAGATGTTATAAGCATGGAAAAACGTAAAGGAAAATAAGCAGAGATGGAGACGTGCAGTATTGTTAGAATCTACCTCATTACTCTTAAAGGGCCCTTGGAAATGTCAGCAGACGAAAATTTAATAAGGACATAGAGAAGTTAGATAAAATAATATGTAAAGCTGGTCTGATGATGAGATAAACCTGATTATATTTAATTAGGCCGTGCATCTTCGATACAGGGAACATGAAAATGACAACAACAAAAAACCCTAATCGTGTGCTATGTACTGGGACATAAAAGAAACTTTACTATATCTCAATATTCTGTGACTACAGCACAACACAACTCATTAATAAAGAGAAGAGTACACAATTCAAATGAACTTGTATGTTTAAAAAATATTCTAAATAGGTGTAGGGTCTAAGATATGATAAATTATGCAATTGCAGACTGAGATAATAAAGATGATGAAAGTGTGATGTATCAAACTGTAGGCAGCCTACACTCAGAAGTAAATCCCTATGGCTGGCAATGGTGTCTCAGGCCTCTAATCCAAGCACTCTGGGAGGCCAAGGCAGGTGCACTGCCTGAGTTCAGGAGCTCCAGACCAGCCTGAGCAAGAGCCAGACCCCGCCTCCCTCTCTAAAACTAGTTGGGCATTGTGGTCCCAGTTACTTGAGAGGCTGAAACAAGAATATTGCTTAAGCCCAAGAATCTGAGGTTGCTGTGAGCTATGACACAACAGCCCTCTACCAAGGGCAACAAAGTGAGACTCTGTCTCAAAAAAAAAAAAAAAGAAGGAAACAAACAAATTCAAAATTTTAAATAAAAAAGTCTTCAAAGGGTGGTCCTTAAATAGTTACAAAAATAAAACAGATTTACTGCTAGCTAATGTAATGTTCCAAAGAAACCATAAACCCCCCAAATGATTAAGGGAGATGAAGCCACACCCATCAGGGACATTTTCACGTATATGTAATGTCTGATACCATTTTAATAAAATTCAAAACAGAGAAACAGCAGATTTTCTAAAAGAAAAATAAAATTCTTTAATATTAATTAAAGAAGTTAAAATCCTTATGAGAAAAACACTACAAGGGGAAAGGCTTTTGTAATATTACATAGTACAATAAGCAGAAAAATGACCTGTAACTTTGCGGACATGTAACTTCAAAAATTCCAGATGCTTCCCTGGCTTTACTGGGGACAACGGGGCAAAGGTGCACTTCTCTTCTCTCTTTCTTTTCTCCTCTTGCGGGCAACTCAGAAGAGCAGGTGTGGAAATTCCCAGAAGTTGCTCCCTATCTGTTTTCACATTTGTACGTGGAGTTTCATGGTTTTTTTAGGAGAAGACAGTCTTTTTGTCATTGTCTCATCTTGAAACTAGAAAGGAAGGGAATGGAAGGGAGAAATGCTAATAACAGGGGCTTCTGGAAATTCCCCTGTAATGGTATGTGATCCTTTCTTAACTTTTTTTTTTTTTGCAGTTTTTGGCCAGGGCTGGGTTTGAACCCGCCACCTCTGGCTTATGGGGCCAGTGCCCTACTCCTTTGAGCCACAGCTGGTGCCCTGTGATCCTTTCCTAAGAATAACTCTCTTTTGGTTGTGCTTTTGTTATTTTGGTGACAATCAGTACACCTAGTCATACTTCTGATCAGGCCTCAGTTTATTTAAGTATGGTCCAGTTCTCTTTCTCTACCACAATACATAGATTACGTTGGGCAATTCATGTCATCTCTGATTCAACAGAAAAAAAAAAATATCATTATCAAAGAAGCCAAGAAGATATATATTTTTTAAATTCTGTAGGAAAGTATACTAGAAATTAGAATAGAACACAACTTATTTGCCACAATAAAAGATATCTACCACCTACCAATAGTCAGTGTCATATTAAAAGTTAAAAACTAAGCCGGATACAGTGGTGCACACCTGGAGTCCCAGCTACTCTGGAGGCTGAAGAAAAAAGACCACTTTAGCCCAGAATTTTGAGACCAGCCTGGGCAATAAAGTGAGAGCCCATATCAGAAAAAAAAAAAAAAAGGTAAAAACAACAGTCAATAATGAAGTTCAGGAATAAAGTCCACAGTTCCTTTACAATTATTATTGAATACAGCATCAAAATGTTATAGAAGAAATCAATGTTTAAAATATGCAAACTAATACAACCTTTTTGGAAGGAAGTATGGAGAATCCTCAAAGAACTCTAATTAGACCTCCCATTTCATCCTGCAATCCCATTACTAGGCATCTACCCAGAAGAAAAAAAATCCTTTTATCATAAGGACATTTTCACTAGACTATTTATCGCAACTTAATTTACAATCACCAAAATGTGGAAACAACTGAAATGCCCACCAACCCAGGAACATATTAACAAGCTGTGGTACATGTATACCATGGAATACTATTCAGCCACTAAAAAAGATGAAGACTTTACAACTTTTTTATTAATCTGGATAGAGGTGGAACACATTCTTCTTAGTAAAGCATCACAAGAATGGAGAAGCAAGAATCCAGTGTACTCAATTCTAATATGAAGGTAGTAGGTGAGTTAATACAAGGGGTGCATAGGGGAATGAGGGAGCAGGGAGAGGGGAGAAAGGGGGTGGGGAGTCACTGTGTACGGCATACCTCTTGGGGACAGGTCATAATCGTAAGAGGGACTTTATCTAACAAATGCAATCAGTATAACCTAATTCTTTGTACCTTCAATGAATCCCAAACAATAAAATACATACATACATACACACATACATAAATAAATAAATACGTAAATAAAATATAGGAGACAATATTATCATTATTGGAAATGTTATTACTGCCTATTGATAACATCCAGATGAATTAGCTAAGACTATACAACTGAGGTCAGTAAGATGGCCAGTTAGGAGATACACATACATGTATATGTGCATACACACATACACACACCTACAAACTTATGCATAATATTAACAGTTTCCCTAAAACTCAGCAACACTCATCTGAAAACAGAGTAGTTTCCCCTTATCCATGGTTTTGCTTTCCAGAGTTTCAGTAACCTGTAGTCAACTGCTACCTGAAAATTGGAAAGTACAGTACAATAAGGTTATTTTGAGAGAAAGAGAGTACATTCACATAAATTTAATTCTAGTGTATTGTTATGATTGTTCTATTCTATTATTAGTTATTATTGTTTATCCCTTACTTTGCCTAATTTATAAGTTAAACTTTATCATAGGAATATATACATAGGAATCTGTATACATAGGGTTTGGTACTAACTATGGTTTCAGGGATCCACTGGGGGTCTTAGAACACATCCCCTGTGGAAAAATGGGAAGTGTTGCATAAGGGAGATAAAAATTAAGTGCACAATTATAACCAACACTATTAAAATCTCTAAGGAAAACTTAACAAGAACGCTCAAGTCCTATAAGAATAGATAAGAAAATAGTAATACTGTGTACACATATATCCAAAGTTGCAAGTATGTAACTAAAGATTTCAGCTCTCTCCAATAAATTAATGTGTAATGTATTAAAATTAAAATTTATTTGAAAGAATGTTTTAAAATATGACCAAATTTGTCTATGAACACGTGAAAAAGTAAATAGAATAAAAACAGCTAAGACATTTTGGAAAAAGAAAATCATGTACAAGAATCAGACTGATTATTTTAAAAACTATCAAAACTGTAAAATAGAAACTGAAGTGGAAAAACAATGATTGAACAGAATGTAAAGCTCAGTAATATACTCAAGTTTATAATAACAGCACATGAAAAAGGTGATATCTCCTATTAGTGGGGGAAAAAACGAACTAAACCAATGATGTGAAAATGAATTAAATATTTGAGCAGAAGTCTATATGATTCTCATGTTTGAAATCACACATCAAAATAAATTATAAATATAAACCACACAAGAAATTATAAGTGAATATTTATCTGATCATAGTGAATGGAAGGCTTTTCCAGGTATAAAAGCAAAAAACTTTTAATTATTAATATGTTTGACTACACAAACGTTTTGAATTTTGCCCATCAAAATCATCATGAAAAAATTTCAAAGAAAACTATCAAGTGGGAAAAATACTTTTAACACCACTGACAAACAGTTAATATCCTTAATACATAATAAATACATATAATTATACAAGCAAAAGATATACTTCCTAACACAAAATTAAGCAAAAGATAAGACTAGCCAATTTTAAAAAGAAATATACAAAAAAAGAGAAACATAAGGAAAATATTCATCCTTACTCGATACTACATTTTAAAAAAAAAAGGTAAACTAAAATAACATATAATTTTTACCTTTTCAAATGGGCAAAGGTTCTATTTCTTTCTGTTTCTCATTTTGGTTTTCTTTCTTTTTTTGGAAAAGGTTTCACTCTGTCCCTCAGGCAGAAGTGCAATGGTGAAATCACAGCTCACTGGATCCTTGAAATCCTGTGCTCAAAGGATCTTTCTGCCTCAGCCTCCTAAAGGCATGTGCTACAACAAGCTGATTTTTTTATTGTTTGTAGAGATGAGGTCTCACTATGTTGGCCAGGCTGGTCTCAAACTCCTGGCCTCACATGATCCTCATGCCTAGCCTCCATAAACCACTCAACATATTTCTATTTTTGTTTTTGTTTTTTTTCTAAATTACAGTAATTAATATTGTCCAGAGAACAGGTACATGAACATTCTTTTTCATGGTTAGCAAAGTGCTCAAGTAATTCAATAACATAAATGCCCTTACTATTTGAGCCAACAGTTCTGGTTTTAGAAATTTACCCTAAGGAAAAAACTAGAGATGTCCATAAAAGATACATGATTGAGGAAGTACAGCCCAGCATTTCTAATCTATAAAATGAAATGTTGGGACAAATAGAGTTCTGATGTAAACTATATTACCTAGGAGAAATATAAGCCCTACGATCATGCTGTGTGGGCTTCAGAGGGGCAGCATAGGACGTGGACCGGTAGTAAAGGCAGCTCACAGGCAGTACAATCAGCTCAAGCCCAGTTAAAAAATATGTATGACTAGAGACAATGAAAATGTTCCTGTTTATCTTCTGGGTGATTTTCCTTTCATTATTTTTTGTATTTCCAGTTTTTCTAAATGAATATATATACCTCTTTTGTGATCAGGGAAACAACCAACAGATGGAGCAGGCCCTGGAGTCAGATTGCTACGATTCAAATCCTGTGTCTATCACTTTAAGCTCTGCAACTCTGGGCAAAGTGCCGGTCCTCTCTGATACTTAACTTTCTCATCTGTCAAATGGGCCCAAGCACACTATGGTGTTGGGTTGTTGTGACGACTGAATTTTACATGTACATAAAGCACTTAATACAGTGTCTGGACCATAGCAAGAGGTCACTAAATATTGGGATTACTTTTATTTTAAAACACTAACCCCCCTCTGCCAAACTTTTGTAGTAGAAGAAACTTTGGGCTGGTTTCTACGATACAGGAAATATAGAAGTCTTCAAATACAAAATACAAAATGTTAAATATTCATGCACATATTCTTTTTCTCTTATTCTAATACATGCGCGTGCGCACACACACACACCCCTACCACACCTATCCCTCCCACAAGGTGAGGAGCCTCAGGTCCTAGGATCCTGAGAAATTTGAACAACACTTAATATGCATCCTCAACAGAGATCATCTCAGCTCAATCAACCAAAAAGAGGTGTCTTGATAAAGAAGCCAGGTGATCTAAGAGAACAGAAGATGCTGATATGCAAGTGGCCAACACGTGGCCCCCCAATCAAGGGCTTTCCCCTCCATGGCACAGATGCTAGATCTGCAAAGTGCCCAGAAAGACGTGGCTGGGCTGTGGAAGGAGCCCCAGAAAGGGAGTCGGGCCCCCAGGTTCTCAGACCCCCACCCACGCACGTGCTCCTGTAGGATGACACACTCCTCAGTGACCAAACAAAAACTCTCTGGGGCTCCTTCCAGATCCTTTTACAATGGCCGAAAATGTCAACTTATAACATTCGTTGTTTTCACTTCAAAGCTGACTCCCTATCCCAAAACAAAGGAAAGGAAACTAAAAGAATAAGAAAGCATTCCAGGCATCCATGAGAGTCATTCTGCTTTCCCCATCCATGTTTTTTCAGTAAATCTAGAAGTGTAGAAAGAGACAAATGGGCACAGATTACAGGGCAGCACCTGTACAGAAGCCAAGGTTATTGGATGCCATTAGCAATGGCACGACAACACGTGCATTTAGGAGATAACACAGCTCCAGCTCCCTTGGTTATCTGCGTATCTTCCATCTAGAAGCCTGGGCGGTGGCTCTCACAGACCTGGGTCAGGCTCTGAACCTATACAATAGCACTAAACAGGGCGGGCATTAGCTGGAGAAGGCTGAAATTAGCTCAATTGAAATGTGGGGAAAGTCTTTACATCTGCAAAACAGAAATAGTCCTAAAAGAGACATAATTATTTGCTAAAAAGGTGCATTCAAGGAATTAAACAAATGATGATTTAATAGTCTGAAAAGATGCTCTATGCAAAAAAAAAAAAAAAAAAGTCACATCAGAATCAGCAGCAGATGATAGGCAGAAAAGCGTAGTAGTTAAAAAAACAGGTTTTTGTATCTAGCACACTGGATTTGAATTCTAGCCCCAACTCAACAGCAGGGTGAATATGGGTTAAAAATTTAACCTATCTGAGCCTCCATTTTTATTTACTTATTTATTTATTTATTTTTATTTTTGAGACAGAGTGTTACAATGTCACCCTTGGTAGAGTGCTGTGGCGTCACAGCTCACAGTAACCTCCAACTCTTGGGCTTAAGTGATTCTTTTGCCTCAACTTATTAAGTAGCTGGGACTACCGGTGCCTGCCACAACACGCGGCTATTTTTTGGTTGCAGTTGTCATTGTTTAGCAGGCCGGGGCCAGGCTCAAAACCGCCAGCCTCACTGTAAAGAGCCAGGGCCCTACTCAGTGAGCTATGGACAAAGAGTCAGAGCCTTCATTTTTAAAAAGTCTACAGATGACTAAGAGCAATATCCTTCCATCTAGAAGCTTAGGCGGCTGCTCAACCAGTTATTGGATTAATTCAGTCATTCATTCACTGAATGCCTAATTATTGAGCTTCTGGGTGTGCAAAGCCCCAGTCTAACTACTGGAGAGACAGAAGGAAGAGATGGAGGCACAGGCTCCATTTCCATGGACTCTAAATCACTTAAATTTTAGTGAAATGAGAGAGAAACAAGTACATATAAGCACAAAAAGGAAAAATTAAACCAGTGAAGGTGATGGAAACTGATGAGGGTATTATTTGAGAGTAATGCAAAAACCCTGAGGCGGGAACATGCCTGTACTAAACAAGATAGGTGTTGGGGGCTTATCGGGGCCCACCAAGCACACACACTTGGTGATGAGGATGGTGGTCGTGGTGGTGACTCATCATGATAACCAAACAAGCAAACAGCACAGGGAACCTGAGAAGAGGTACAGCCCACATTAGACAAAGTAACGAAGTGACAAAATTAGTATTGAACTCAGGAAGTACTGATTAGGATCTTGACTAATTTTCATTTATTAAAAATTACAGCTCTATTTTTAGTTATATCTTTCAATCTAACATCATTCAAGAAAAACTTCTCTTTCAAAATTCTATTTCAGGAATGTGAATTTTTTTTTTTAAATAAAAGTGCTCTGCCTGCATGATTTCTTTTTTACACAGCCATCTTTCTGCTGGTTTTCAGCCTGACAGTGTGTATGTGATTATTTTAAAGACTTACTATGCAAGGTATTTAGAAATTTCACGTGAGTACTTAAAATCAGAGAAATAGCTGATAGCTTTCATTCCCACATATACTTTCAGAACAGAGTGAAAAGAATTTTAATTGATGTCTCTCTAAGCTTCTAGTTTCTCCTGAACTATCTCAGGGTGAAATTCCACTTTACTTGTTTAATTAGGTATATTTTTTGAAATTTTATAAAAAGAGTCATTCATATTGAATGGATTTTTCTGCAAGCTATCTTTTTCTGGTAAATATCAGGTTGTTGAGATTTATCTATACTACTCTACATAGTTTTAGGTCATTTCCATTGTTATACAGTATTCTAGTATTAATTATATCGTAATTTATTTACCTATTCCACTTTGATAGACATTTCAGTGGTGTCAGTTTTTATTTAAAATACTTGGTAAAATTTTTCTTTTAAATTATTATGGATACATAATAGTTGTGTATCCTTATAGAGTAAATGTAATGTTTTAATATAGGCATAATGTGAATTAATTAAATATGGGTAACTGGGGTATCCATTACTTCAAACCTTTAAATTCGTCTTTGTGTTAGGAATAATCCAATTCCACTCTTCTGGTTATTTTAAAAGTATTCCCTGACTTATTGCTGATTATAGTCACCTTGTTGATCTATCAAATACTGTTCATTCTAACTAACTAACTAAATTTTTATGCCCATTAACCATCCTACTTTCTCTCCCACTCCTTACTACTCTTCCTGGTCTTTGGTAACCAACATTCTACTCTCCAGCTCCGTGAGATCGATCGTATTTAAACCATTATTGACATAAGTAAAACTATGCCGGACAACCTCCATGTCTCCTGGTAGAGAAGTTTCTCTAGGAAGATCAAGAAGGAAAACTGCAAATCAAAGGATATATGCCTTCATTTTTACTGGGTAACACCTGTTTTCCTAAATGATTCTACCAATGAATATTCCTACCTACAAAATACAAATGTGAAATGCCATTTTTCAAACTTAAACCAAGATACTCTCTTGGCTACTGGGAATTCCAATTCTCAAATAACTTAAGGGCCAATTTCATCTATAGCTTCAGTCATTTCAAAACTGGTCTTTGAACAAACCTAGACTTTAAGAAATTTCAGTTCTGCTGAATTTCTGGCTAACACATCACAATCAACTATGCAAGCAAACAAGACCCCATAAGAACTACAACAATAAATAATATTACTTTTGGTGACCGGCCTGTTTCAATTAGTTGCTATATTTTAAATAACAGCTTTATTTGTACATATGTCACAAAATGTAAAATTCACAGGTTTCTCATACTTACAACTGATGTTTTTGAAGACAGAATAAATTCAATACTTCTTTTTTAGTCCTCAAAAATACAAACTTGCTTCTTCTCTGGAAGTCCAGTTATAAAAATACCATGAAATAAATGGGAAAGGATAATAAGGGGAAAATATCTAGATTATGTGTAGCTTGGGTCAGATCGATCCAGATAGCCAAAGTATTTTTGGAAGCATGTTCACTTTAATTGAAATATCTTCATTTTGCTTCCTGGAGCCAGCCAGGAATTTCACAGTTTATGACATATGTACAAATACAGCTATTATTTAAAATGTAGCAACTAAGTGAAACAGGCCAGTCACCAAAAGACAAAATACCCTAGGACTCACCTTATATGATATACCGAGAGTAGTCAATGCTATAGAGACAGAAAGGTGGCCAAAGGCTAGCAGGAGGAGGAAACAGAGAGTTTTTTTTGAAGGATAGAGTTTGAGTTTTGTAAAACAAAAAGAGTTCTGGAAATGGACAGCAATGGTGGTTGTGCAATGTGAATGCAGCTAATACCACGGAATGTAAACTTAAAAATGGTTACAATGATAAATTTTATGGTATACCATCTATGCAGATAATTTTATACATATATGATATACACATATTAAAATAAAAGTAGCTGTGTTTCATTTTAGTATTAGGTGATGTTCAGGCAAAGAGAAGGATTCTTTCTTCATAAAGTTATCATGTGTTGGGCATTGCACGAGGCACCCTTTTTTCAAAAACAAAATTTTATCATCAATACTGAATTTCATTGCGCGAATGCTATAACAACATATACTGTGGGTGATAATATAAAAAATCGTGAAAGTCTAAAGCTACTGTTCACACTGCAACCTTGATAAGAGGACTTTGCAAAAACAGGGGCTTAAATGTAACAGGATATACCATGATTCAGAAAATGTTACTACCATATGCCTGAGGGGACTGAGTCGTGCCTGCCGTTTAACTCCTGAATTTTTTGACTTCTGTATGTTTAAATTCTTACCACTGCAGCTTCAATCTTTGTTTTTGCCACTGATCACATAATGCATCTCTTATCATTTGACATAATCTCTACCATGAAATACTTGTTTTTCAGCAGCCCAGGTTCAGAGGACACTTTTTAACATGTTAAATAAAAAACTGTCAACCATTACTGGAAATGGAAAAACAGCCAAGCCTCTCTGATGCCATCTTTATGCCTAGAACAATCTTCCCACTCCCACTTCCACATCGATCAAGTGAGCTGCATCTCTTCCTTCTTTCAAAGTTCACCTTAATTCACTTCTCTCTCTGACTCCATAATGAAGGCAGCTATGATCAAAGTAGGAGTGAGGGAGAGAGTACTACCTGCCCAGGGAATGTCCAGCATGTCCAACAGGGGTAAATGGTGCAAAGCACATTTTTTAATGGACGTCTATGCAATAACTTATATACGGTTTTTCCATATGTAAGAATCTTCGATGGTTCCTGATCCAAGGATGACAGGCCACCCTGGACAGTCTAGGGACTGAGGGATGGCACACCTATTATTTACAAGGTGCTGAGTCAGACAGATCATGTGTGACTCATGGTGTTCCTGCTCAGAAGCTTGCAGTCTTTTAGGAGAGGCGAGGCATTTATCATGCACAGAGAGCCAGTAATAGCAGGCAATTTTTCAATCAGCACACATTTATTTAGCAAATATTTACTGAAGACCTACTAAACGCCAGGCACAATGCCAGACATTAGGGACAAAAATATGAATAAGACGTGGTCCCAGTAGAGAAACAGATGGGGCTCTGTATAGTAACCATGTTATCAAGGAGTCATCAGAGCACTACTAGATGGTAAAAATAGCAGCTTTCCCTCTTCGAAAAAATGCAGAGTACACATAAGTAATCCAGTGACTGAGTGAGCATTCTGGCAATGAAGAAACATTTGGAAGGAGCACAGTGATCTTCAGAACTCTTGTTACCAAGCGTTTTAGATACACAAACGCTCTGATCCCACTGTGAGGCAGATGACCCAGTGACACTGACACCAACTTAGCACCACAGAAGATGTGAATGAATGAATTTACTAGAGTCCAGAGATGGCACCTGCACTTCCCTTTCAGACAGTCCTCAGAAATCCCTTTTCTAATGTCTGCCTGTCAGTGACAGACTGCAACCTAAACAAAACCAGGAAGCAAGTCTCTCTCATTTGCAGAGACTTCCCCAGTGCCCAGTACAATGCCTGGCACCTAAGTAAGCAATTAAAAACATTAAAAGCACTGAAATTTTGAATTAGCTGGCTGCAATTCATATTGCAAAATGAATTATAGCATTATAGCTATAAAATAACTGCTGAAAAGACTATTGAAATGGTCATTGAAAGACTGGGTAACCAACGTAATCCATGATCAATCAATTAATGAATCAAAATTAATTTGCAGAATGAGTTGTGTCCCCCCACAAACCCTCAAATTCACATGGTAAAGCCCTAACTTCCAGCTCCTCAGAATTTGACTGTATTTGGATAGGACCTTTCAAGAGGTAACTGAAGTACAATGAGGTCGTATGAGCGGACCTTAATCCACTATGACAGTGACCTTATAAGAAAAAGGATTAAGACACAGACACGCACAGAGGGAAGACCATGTGAGGACACAGGGAGAAAGCCAAGGAGAGAGGCCTCGGGAGAAACCTTCAACTTGGACTCGCTGCCTCCAGAATTGTAAGAAAGTAAATTTCTGCGTTTATGCCATTCAGTCGGGGGCACTTCATTATGGCAGCCCTAGCAGACTAATTTAGATCCTGAGCCCTTACTAAGAACTGGGCTACGGTCCTATAAATGGCCATTTTAGAAAGACAACGTGAAATAACAGAGTAGGAATGGAGAGCCCGTCTGTCTACCTCTGGTTCCAGCCTGACCTCTTGGTCAAGGCATTTTTATTTCTCTGGGTCTGTCTCCTTTAAATATAGAAGTTCAGATCACACAGGCTCCAAGTTTTAGGTAACCTAGAACTGAGTGGGTCTAAGTGGTGAACTCAATGCTGCCTTCTAGGATATGACAGCGACGGGGTGTGTCTGTTTTTCCTCAGCTACGTTGAGCCCTCACAGGAGGCTCTCAAACACTTCCATCTGCTTCTGGAACCAACATCATAACATCACCCAACATCACACCAAAGACAGGATTCTCTATCAGCAAGTCTCCTACCACAACCCAGCTCGGCTGGACAGCCCCTCCCTAACACTTGGGGGAAGTCCACTGTGGGCAGCAAGGTGAACTAAGGTGAAGAAGAAACGAGAGCAAGCAGAAAAATGGCTCTGCGTGGTGTGCGATTTCACTGTATTCCAACCAGAAAAGAGCTGCTCATTCTGAGCAAAGATGTTAATGAGCCCTGCAAACAGAAATTACCACCACAGAACAATAGACATCTTAATTAATTTTTTTCTCCAGCAATATTAGCACTAATTATTACTAACTCTTCCATGGCAGCACAAATAAAGATTAAAAAAAATAATCACAGATCCTCAGTATAGCCTCTGTGTACAAATACATACCAGTCTATCTATTCAACCCCCATTTTTCTGGAAGTTGCCTATTCCCACAGGTGGAAGCAGTCCTGTTCAAACAACATGACCACAGATCCACTGTGGATTATTGATTTGTTTGGTTTTCCAGCACATAAGGCTCAAGAGCACCCTTCCCTAAAATCCAGGGGATATCTTTGTACCATTACCAAATCCCTGTTTCTTGGAAGCTGCCTCTACTGGTTTCCCCCTTACAATGGTAAGAGTAGTGATTAGCAAAATTATATTTCAAAAACAAACAGAAATGCAGTAAGATATTCATTAATTTAATTTTTAAGTTTGTCACTGTTGACTATGTAGAGTCTGTATAACATTTTAAAGAAAAGGACAATTTTTTTAAACATCCTATTTACTAGGGATCATGAAGGTTCAGATGAGAGTGCCTGCCATGTTTTCCTGCTAAAAGTCATATCTGTAATGACAGATTCACAAAGCAAGAATGGGTCTCAGAACCCCTCCTCCCAGGGCAACTTCCTTCCACTTCTGGTTGTCTCCTCAGGCACTCTGTCATACTCACTAATTCTTTCAACACGCATCTGAACACCTCTGTATTTTGTGCTCTCTTGCTTGAGGTTAGAGGCAAGCAGGAAAAAAATGTACCTGCCCTCAAGAGAAATCCCTCCTAGAGGAGGATGTGGGCTGCATTGCTGTTATGCTAGTCCATTTACAGAACCAGCCTTACCACTTAATTTATCTCACATGCCCATAAGAAGATTCAAGGGCCTAAGCAAGCAGATGACCATGTAGTCCCAAAACCATACAGAGACATACAAGGTTGGACAATTAGGTTGGAGAACTCATCCTAGGAAAAGTGCCACATATCTCATTTCTGAGTATCACTATGGTAACCTTCAAGGTACTCCCCTGGCTATACAGACACCACTGTCTCGTCCACCCTTTAAAGCAATTTTGGAATTGCTTTTCTGGAATGGCCATCAGAACTGTCACTGTATACAGCCTGACAATTAAGTTCATGAACTTGTCCTAGAAAAGGTGTTCCCTACCTCATTGCTAAATATCCCTGTGGTCACTAGATGGCCAAGGAAGTACTTAGAGGGTAACCACCTGATATTCAGCAGTGACGTAGGTAACACCATTTCTAGGAAGACTTTCCAAACTTAACTGTCTAAACTCATATGCAGAGGGTTCATCAGCCAGGAATTAGCTGAAGAAAAGCCGATTAGACGGGATCGCTTCAATGCGATGATAACATCAGAAGCCTACATTTGCAAGTACCATGCTCACCACAGCTTTATTTGTGAATCTAAGAAAATACACAATGACTTACCTCCCGAACTTGGCCATTAAAGTGAAGCATTATTAAAAATGAGGTTCTTAGACGGTAAACAAACATTTTAAGAACTCATGAAATTATAAACATTAGATTATGAAGTAAAAAAGTGATACTTAGAAGATATTAAGAAGACACGGCAATGAACAGAATCTATTCAAACAGAATTTGGTCATAGAGAGAGTAGTTCTAAATATGAAATGGTCAGATTGATACTTATAAGTGTTGTTATTAATGGAAACAATATTAGAGAGGTCTCATTATGTAAATGGTTCCCGTCTGCCAGAAATGTATCCAGTAATAATTTGCATTTTTTGCTGTAGCAAAAATTTCAAGCATGTTGCCAGTTGTATTACAGGAGACCCTATAGCATTTACAATCATAATAAAAGGACCACTTATGTCTTAGCTGATAATAATAATAACCAATTAGGTACTGTGTGTGCCAGGCACTGTGCTGACAGCTCTATGTGCAGCGGTCCTGTGAGGTAGGATTGCCACCCATGAGGGAATAGAAGCTTAGATCGACTTGCCCAGGGTCTCACAAATAACCAACGATGGAGACTGGATGTGAACTCACGTCTCTCTGACTCCAAGCCCACGTTCCTTTCCACTGCAGTGTCGACAGAATACCCCCAAACACTGTGGTTTCATGCATATAATGCTTCATAGGGTATAAAGTGATCTCATAAGCAGGAATGGGTCTAGAAGGATGGATGCTTTTGGTCACCCCTGTTTGCAAATAATCTCACTATCTGCTCCTACTCAACGACACCCACATTTGCCCCTTTGAGTCTCTTAGATGTTGGTGCAACACTCTGGTCAGCTCTCAATGTAGTACAAAGCACTAGGATCACACAGGCATCACAGGTCAAAATCCTGCTTCACTCCACAGCTAACTTCCATTCCAGCTGCCCATTAGTTCCGTCTCTGCCCCGGATGTCTCACTGGACATTCCACCTCTCTAAAGTCACTGTATACCTGAATCCTCATTCAGATTCTTAGTTTCATGACTCCCATTTCTACAGGACTCTCCCATCTTTAGTTCTGTTAGTAAAATCAGTGTTCTAAGTGAGCAAAACTCTCACTTCTAGTCACAAGCCTTCATTAGAGTGGCTAATCAATAATAGCTTTGCTTCAGAATCCCCTATGTTCCCTTTATGTCCATTAAGGAAGCCTTCAATTTGCTATGAAAAAACTAAAATCGAGCAACAGAAGGAAACGGGAAGAGAAGAAAAGCTCAGAAATAACCCACTAATGCTTGAAAGTGGAGCATGAGTTTCCTATCAGAGAGAGCTGGTTTAGCGTCCACGTCCTACTGTGGTTGCTATTAATCCTATTACTTCACCTTTGTCTCACACCACCTGTAAAACAGAAGCAATAATGCTCACCTCATGGGGTGCTTGAAGGTTTGAATGGGAAGGCACAGGGAATGCTCTTACCAGGGTGCCTTCCTTTCCCCCTCTATTTGGCCAATGAAGAAGGAGGGATTGTCTATCCTGCCTTTTTCCCTGGTTCGCTGTCTTTCCCAGCTAACTGACCTTGTGAAGTTTCATCACCAGCTGAGCTATTATGAGGATTACATGTGGTAAGACGTGAGAGAACCTGATAAATCAGGTACCATTATTACTCCTATGAGATTGGGAGGCAGAAGGAAAAGCATTGACTCGTTGCTCTCCAAAGTTGTGATCTGAATCGGTACAGTCAAGATTCTTGTCAATAACCTAGAACCACTTAAGCTTTCAGGGAGCCACGTGGCCAGGCGGAGCCGGGCCACGTTGTAAAGTTCCCCAGGAATAGAGTGAGGGGGAGACTATAAGACTCACACAGTCAGAGGTGGCCCTGCTGTACCAGTCCTGATTTTTTAGCACTTCAAAAGGCAGTTTAAGAGGTTTAAGAAGGATAAAAAAGAGTTAGCATGCCAGCAATAGCATTTCACCAACACCAACCTCTACAGAAACCAGAAAATGTGAAGCAGCTAGACAATTTGAAGTTTAAAGGAAAAGCACATTTTTAAAAATAGAAAAATCAATGAGGAATGTAAATACACTTGGTACTCATTTTTATAATCTATTATTGACACACAGTCTTTTTGTTATAAAGAAACATTTACAAAGAGGCCTATATCACCTGTTAACTCAGTTATTCCATAAGATTCTCTTGTTTGATAGATTTAGAGTTTTAAGGCAGTGCCATAAATCTTTTCCAAACAAGGAGGATGATCAACAAGGTAATTAATTTAATTAATCGGGCGAACAAACTGCCATTGACAAGCCTGGAAATGTCCTTCCCTCGGTTTTTTCATTTTTCTTTTCAGTTTTGAAGGGCAAAGGCCTTCAAAGAAACACCACCGCACTACCCATAGGATTCCTCATCTTAAGGTTTCCCCCGAGCACCCACACATCCAGGCTTCCCAGTTTGCTTCAAGTTCTTGCCCCTGTTCAAACCTCCTCACCCCTGCTGAAGATTTGCAGCCTCTGAGGGAGAAGGGAGCTGCCCCGGCACATGCACATCTGCCAACAGGCCTCGGGCTGCCACCTCCCCGCCCGAGGCCCCTGCCTTGCCAGTGTGTGTCACGCCACTGCCAGTGCAAGGCAGGAGGGTTGGGAAAGGCAAATCTCCCAAGCTGTCCAGGAGGGTTGGAGCAAATACGTCCAGAGCAGATTCAAGTGACTACAGAACCAAGACTCAGAGCTAATTAACAGAAACTGAAGGAAAGATAGTGACAGCTCAAAGCCAGGGTGTGAAGCTCATGTCATTTGGTAAAGACAACTCCAGGAGAAATCTCCTAAGGGCAGGACATTTACGCTTGCACCTTATTTGCTTTGCAGACTAACATGATTCAGCTAGAAATATGTCTTTACACTCCAGAGAGACATTATAAGGTGTTGTCCTGTTACTAATTACAGCAATGCCTCCACCCTAGCTCACAAAATAACTCTTCCCTCACTTGGATCTGACTGCCTACGTACCTGCTATCATACGGAGGGATATGTTCTTCACTCAAACTGAACTGAATCCATTAGCTGCCTGCCTTCTTTAGGTTTAATCTTCACAAATTATTCTCTCCACATTGAAATGCCCCTTCGTCTTCTTCACACAATCACCACTCTTTTGTCTTACCAACAGAGTTTAAACCACTCCCTCCCTTAATCCATCTGAACTAACCCCATCTAGTTCTGGCATCTAAGCAATCAAGAGATTTGGAACTTTCTGGGCACTAACATGGATTTCTCTGTAGCTAAACTGCCAATCCTACCCATGCCTCCTGGGCGACCTTCAGCACGTTGGGGCCTCAGTTTCCTTCTTCTATAAAATGAGGATAATAATAAATCCCTACCTCACAGGGTTGTACTGAGAATTAAACATTTTTATTTGTTTTTAATTAATTTTTTTTTTTTTTTTGAGACAGAGTCTCATCCTGTCACCCTTGGTAAAGTGCCACACAAGGAAAATACAGCTCCCTGCAAGGTGTTTTCAAGGCTCTACTTTCCCAGAGCTCAACCCTAACCTCAGGCAGCACATTGTTCTCCTGAGTAAAGTCACTTGCCCATGGAGAGCCAGACACCCAAGTGTGAGCTGGGGACACATCCAACTCACCTGTGTGGCCTGCCTCCCGGCCCCTCCTGCACTTGCCCATGGAGAGCCAGACACCTGAATGTGTGCTGGGGGCACATCGAGCTCCCCTCTGTGGCCTGCCTCCCAGCCCTTCCTACACTTGTCCATGGAGAGCCAGACACCTGAACGTGTGCTGGGGGCACGTCCAGCTCCCCTGCGTGGCTTGCCTCCCAATCCCTCCTGCACTTGCCCATGGAGAGCCAGACACCTGTATGTGTGCTGGGGGCACGTCCAGCTCCCCTGCGTGGCCTGCCTCCCAGCCCCTCCTGCACCGAGGCCTCTCTGTTCTTATTTTCCATGGTAGTCCGACCTCTCTTATTCCTCAGACACACAGAATGCCACAGCGGAGGGGAACCCCCAGGGCTTACCTAGGCTGCTACCCTCCTCCATAAGGGAGAAAAATGAGATTCCAGAGAGGTTAGTTAACCTCTAAAGTCACAAAATTAGCAGCTCAGCAGGAAGTGAAACCTAGGTGGTGTGACCACCCCCCCTCCTCCCAAAGCAGGGTGTCCCAGAGTCTGCCATACATACATACATAGGGAAAACGGGAAATTGTAGCTAAATGAATCTATTATTTACAAAATATTCATTTAAAATATTTCTCTGTTGTGTTGGTATATATAAAAAATATAAAATGTGAGTTTGTTCACTGTTCCTATCAATGGCAACCGTGGGGACACCCTTGCAGTTTCTGACTCTGTATCACCCCCCTGCCTGTTTCCTCCCTCCCCAGCCCTTTCACTGAGTCATTAAGGTAAGTTTTGTTGTGGAACAGGCCTTCTCGTTTTGAGCAGGACAAAGTACGTCTGCCCATCCCTCACTTTGTGGCCACCCTGATCCACACAGAGGCATCTTCTGCCCAAACCAAGTGTCAGTCACCCTGCATTGTCTGTGACATCACACCTCCCTAACAATACCAACTAAAATGAAATGTAAATGGCTAACAAATGGTATCATGAATTAATATAAAACCTTCTATATAGACAAATACGCACTTCCTTTTTTTTTTTTTTTTTTAAAGGGTTATGTTTTCTGGGGGTCTTTTCTTCTTTTCTTCAGTCTTAACAGTACTGTTTCAGCAGGAAATGGCATCGCTTAAAGACCAGGTGCATTTTTTAAAAAGTAATCTAAACTAAATTAGCTTTTAAACTGAACAACAGACTGGGAACACAAAAGGAGTTCTTTGAAATAAGAAGAGAGAATCTAATTCAGCACACTAGAAATCAACAGCTGTTTCTCAAATCAGAGTCACCTGTAACAGTGAGTTCTCAGCAGCAACAACTACCTAAAATATCCATGTTGGGCTAAGAAACAATGTTTCACAAAATAGCCATTGAATTAAATTTTTTTGAGGTGGCATGAGACAAGACAAGAAGCTACAAAGTGCTGTTTTCCTAACCTCCCAAGAAACTCTGATAGACTGTATAGTACTCCAAGCAAATGGAAAGTTAGGGGAGATTCCCAGGAATACTTGAATCATAACAGTGAGTCATCGGTTTGGGAAACTTAGAACATGATCACTATCAGTTCAACATGGTATTGTTATTTGCTCGACATCCAAGATACAAATTTCTTTAGAAACAACTGGCAGAGAAGTAAGCTCAGCACAGATTAATTTTATTTTCTTATTTTGTAGGTTGGCACACATTTTGAAATTTCACATACCAGTATTTAGAAGAAATGAATCTATTTAATTAGCATAAGCACAATTTATACACATTCATAACCAGGGGTGGGCCCAGTCTGTGGGGTCTGCAGTTGATAACATTTTAGGCAAAGGGTGGAGGAGCATTGGGGGTGGACCTTTAACAAAAGAGTTCACAAAATCATCAAATAAATATAGAAAGGGCCTATGCCACGAGAGAAGCTCTGAAACTCAAAAGTGCCACTAGTTTCAAGACAAATGTGCCTGGCTCATAACACAGGCACATGTATGTATGTTTCACAACAGCGGGGGACACCTGTAAATGACCAAGATCGACATATTTCCTTACAGTTCTCTTTAACACCAAGTATATGCTAAATACTTCAGTATATATTTTGGTTGAGATCAAGCAGCGGAACAGAAATGTTTACACTTTACGTTGTAGATAAGTTGTTAAATAAATTCCAGTATGTGGCTTTACCCCCTTGGTAGGAAAACCTTAACTCTACATTCATTTACAGTGTAGCAATGCCTGGTTTGAAGAAACTCATCTGTGGGGTCCTAAGCGAGCACCCCAGATTAGTATCACAGGGCAACCCAAGGCAGTGGCAATACTTAAGTGCAGAAGCAATGGGGCACAATGGCACTGAATGGTCCAGCACCGTACCTCTCAAAATGAACCAGCTTGCCCAGCTTCCATCAAAGCAGAGGAAAAGGCCCTTGAAAACATACAATTTTCTGCCTGTGCGCCTCACACCATGAATCCAAAGCAGGGAGAGTATTCCAGCACGTCTCAGTTGTAACAACAGAAAAGAAAAGAGAGAAAATCTCTGAGCACCTCCACTTTAAATCAGTCTATGTAATATACTTTCACCTGATGAAAAAGATGTGCCATAAAAGAAGACTTGAGAACTACAGGCTTCTGGAATTTGAGGCCAATCTCTACCTTAGCACTGAAGAAAGTCATTACTGTCCCATTAACTTTAAGGAAGTAGATCGGACCCTTCTGGGCTTGCTTTCTTAAGGGTTGTGGGGCTCCAGTGTGCCAGTGAAGTGCAGCTTCAATCAGCAATGAAAATAACACGTTCACTCGGACATGCCAGTTCACGACTTTTAAACGTGGTAGTTCATTAAAAATGCAAATAGGAAAGAGAATGCAAATAGAAGAATTATGTTCACCTCCACGACAATTCCCTTGCTGCAGTAAAATTACAATGTTTTGCTTCAATGCAGAAAGGAATACTTCTGCTTTGAGTAATATCACCACAAGTGGAGGCCTATGATTCACCAATTTTCCAAGTGTAGGCATCACATGTTGGGGCAGAGGCAGGTAGGCAGAATGTTAATTTTAAAATGAACAAAAAGAAGAATAAAAGACATGCCAGTTAAAAAACGGTACAGGCATACCTCGTTCTATTGTGTTTCAGCTGACTGGACCTCATTGATACTATGTTTTTTTACAAATCGAAGGTCTGTGGCAAACCTGAGTCAAGCAAGCCCACGACACCTTTCCTATGGTGAGCAGGGACTCGCTTCATGTCTCTCTCGCATTTGGTAATCCCTGCAACATTTCACACCTCTGCATTATTATTATAACTGTCACAGTGACCTGAAATGGTCTTAGATGTGACTATTGTAATTGTTTACAGAAACCAGGAACCATGCCCATATAAGATGGCAAACTTAATAAACGTGTGTGTTCTAACTCTTCACAACCAGCTGCATACCTTTCCCTCTGCTTAGGCCTCCCTATTCCCTGACACACAACATTAAAATTAGGCCAATTAATAACCCTACAATGGCCTATAAATGTTCAAGTGAAAGGAAGAGTCATGTGTGCCTCTTGCTCGGAATCAAACGCCAGAAATGATTAAGCTTAATGAGGAAGGCATGTTGAAAGCAGAAGACAGGCTGAAAGTTAGGCCTCCTGCACCAGTTAGCCAAGTTGTGAATGCAAAGGAAAAGTTCTTGAAGGAAATTAAAAGTGCTACTCCAATGAACACACAGGTGATAAGAAAGCAAAACAGCCTGAGTGCTGATATGGAGAAAATTTTAGAGGTCTAGATAAAAGTTCAAACCAGACACAACATTCTCTTAAGACAAAGCCTGATTCAGAGTGGGGCCCTAACTGTTTTGAATTCTATGAAGGTTGAGAGAGATAAGGAAGCAACAGAAAAATGTATGAAAGGGGAGGGAGGGGGGTGGATGAGCGGAGAGAGGGTGATAGGTGGGATTACACCTGCGGTGCATTTTACCAGGGTACATGTGAAATTTAGTAAATGTAGAATATAATTGTCTTAACACAATAACTAAGAAAATGCCAGGAAGGCTATATTAACCAGTGTGATGAAAATGTATGATGCCCCCTGATCTCATTAATGTACACGGCTATGATTTAATATTAATAAAAAAAAGAAAAATGTATGAAGCTAGCATATGGTTTATGAGGTTAAAGAAAAGAAGTCATCTCGATACATAAATGTCAAAGTAAAACAAGTGCTGATACAGAAATTGCCTGCGGTAGGTTATCCAGAAGATCTACCTCAGATCACTGAGGAAGGTGTCTACACTCAACATGAGTTTTCTTTGTAGACAAAACTGCCTTCTGCTGAAAGAAGATACTATTTAGGACTTTCATAGCTAGACAGTAGTCAATGTCTGACTTGAAAGCTTCAAAAGATAGGCTGACTCCCTTATTAGGGATTAATGCATTCGTGACTTCAATTTGAATTCTATGTTCATTTACCACTCTTAAAATCCTAGGGCCTTTAAGAATTATGCTAAGTCTACTCTGTTTGTGATCTATAAATGAAATAACAAAGACTGATGAAAGCACATCTACTTACAACATAGTTTACTGAAAATTTTAGGTCCACTGTTGAGACCTTCTGCTCAGAAAAAAAAGAAAAAGGTTCATTTTAAAATATCCCCACTCAGTAACAATGCACCCAGTCACCCACGAGCTCTGATGGAGATGTACAAGGAAATACATTGTTCTTTTCGTGCCTGCTAATACAACATAGCACATGAGTCAAGGAGTAATTTCTACTTTCAAGTCTTATTATTTAAGAAATACCTGTTACTGGGTGGTGCCTGTGGCTTAGTGAGTAGGGCACCGGCCCCATATACCGAAGGTGACGGGTTCAAACCCAGCCTCAGCCAAACTGAAACAAAAAAATAGCCAGGCTTTGTGGCGGGCACCTGTAGTCCCAGATACTAGGGAGGCCGAGGCAAGAGAATTGGCTAAGCCCGAAAGCTGGAGGTTGCTGTGAGCTGTGATGCCACAGAACTCTACTGAGGGCAACAAAATGAGAATCTGTCTCTTAAAAAAAAAAAAAAAGAAAGAAAAGAAATAACCTACTGTAGGCTATACCTGCCATAGAGAGTGATTCCTCTGATGGAGTCTTGGTAAAATGATTTGAAACCTTCAGGAAAGAATTCACTATTCTAGATGTCATTATGATTCATAGGAGAAGGTCAAAATACAATCATAGGCGTTTAGAAGAAGTTGATTCCAACTTCTTGATTTTAAGGGGCTCAAGACCATTGGAAGAAGTAACGGTGGCATGTGGGGTGGACATGGCAAGAGAACTAGAATTAGAAATAGAGGCTGAAGATGGGATTGAATTCCTACAATCACATGACAAAATTTGAACAGATGAGGAGTTGCTTTTTTGTTTTTTTAAGAGAGACAGAGTCTCACTTTGTCACTCTTGGTAGAATGCTGTGGTGTCACAGCTCACAGCAACCTCCAACTCCTGGGCTTAGGCGATTCTCTTGCCTCAGCCTCCCAAGTAGCTGGGACTACAGGCACCCACCACAACGCCTGGCTATTTTTTTTTTTTTTTTTTTTGCGGTTTGGCCGGGGCTGGGTTCGAACCCGTCACCCTCAGTATATGGGGCCAGCGCCCTACCCACTGAGCCACAGGCGACACCCAAGGAGTTTCTTCCTATGAGCAAGCAAAGAAAATGATTTCTTGAGATTAGTCTACTTCTGGTGATGATGTGAACCTTGTCCAAAATGACAACAAAGGATTTACAATAGTTCATAAACATAGTTGATAAAGCAGTGGCTGAATCTGAGAGGATTAACTTTAATTTTGAACGACGTTCTACTGTGGGTAAACTGCTATCAAAAAGCAATGAACACTACAGAGAAATCTTTCATGAAAGGAAGTGTCCCCTGATGCAGCAACTTTGCTGTTGCCTTATTTTAAAGGACTGCCACAGCTACTCCACCTTTCAGCAACTACCACCGTGATTGGGGAGCAGCCATTAACATCTAAGCAAGACCTCCTGTAGCAAAAAGATTACCACTTGCTGCCAAGTTCAGTTGATTATTAGCATATTCTAGCTGTGTGTATTTTTTAATTAAGGTATGTATATTTTTTAGACAGAATCCTACTGCATACTTAATAGACCATAGTACAACATAGTAAGTAAGTACAACTTTTATATGCACTGGGCAACCAAAAAGTTTCTATGACTTGTTTTACTTTGATATTTGCTTTATTTGTTGTGGTCTGGAATGGAGCCTACTATCTCTGAGGTATTGCCTCTACCTAAAAAATTCTGAACTCTTCCTTCCCTGCACTTCAATGCCAGGCGGCTTGCAGAAATTGTGCCAAGAATTCAGACCTAATAGGGGCTAACGTCAAAGTGAGATGACTTCAACACAAAGAGGAGCTGGAAACTACATATCAGAAGGAGTCTGGTCTACTGTTTGACAAATGTTATTTTCTTCAGTTATCATCGGAAAAAAAAATTCTTTACCTTCTCTGAACCCATATTCTGGTACTACCCAGTTTCTTAAATTGGAATGAGAATTAACTTACTGATAATTATTGATACAATAAAGTACTGCTAACAAATACTATATAAAAGAACAATATATTTGAAATACCATATTAAAAATTAACTTATAGCCCCAACACATACAAAGGGCGAATACTGTATGATTTCATGTGGTATCTAAAAAACAGGGAAACTCAGAGGGAGTGTATAATAGAGGCTACCACCAGATGCTGGAGGAAGGAAGAATGGGGAGTTATTATTTAATGGATAAGAGTTTCTGTTGGGGATGATGAAAAAAATTTGGAAATAGATAGAGGAAATGGTTGCACAACGTTGGGAAATGTACATAATGCCCCTGCATCTTATACTTAAAAGTGGTTAAATGGTGAAATGTTATGATATATATGTGTGTGTGTGTATACAGAGGGAGTATGTGTATATACTATATTTTTCTATATTATGTATTTTTAAAAGCCAAATTAAGGACATTGCCCAAGTGGGGTGGCTGGGTCCCTGAGACGCTGTTGGTGCCCTGACTCTCCCAAGTGGATGAGACAGGGTGACAGCAACACAGCCACTCACCGGGACAGTGAGTTCATCATGTCCGCTTTTGTAAAATGGGTATAGGTGAAGGTGAGCTCAGCCTCTGAACATCTCCACCAGCGTGGATGCCGAATATTTACAATTCCTGATTCACATGCATTAAGCGGATTCGATTTTTTCAAGACTCTCACAGTAATCAGTTTCATAGAGCAGACAACCGCTCCATAATGTGTCAAGTTAATAAGTACAGATTTGGGTCATGTTTACATAATACATGCTCGTAGGTTCACTGGCCGTGACCTTTAGTAGCTGAAGCTGAACTTCCCCTTTTCACTAAATGTCATTCCGTACTCCAGGCAGCCTTTGGAAGGAAGCACGCTCTGCTCTGCCTGTTGCCATGTGTCTTTTCGTGTAATAAATTTGGGTTCAAACGTATGGAAGAAGAGAAGCATTTGCCTAGGGTTCCTGCTACGTACTCGCTCCCAAATTGTATCTCCTGTGAAGAGCAAGTTGACTTTGCGTGCTCCCCAGACACAGGACACTGGGCTGATGCAAGTGGCTCATTCAGTGGGCTCCTAGAAATGGCCACCTGCCAGCAGCGTCACTGAGAAGAATGCTGGTCCTGAGGACAGCCGACAATCATTTATGTCCCATCAACCTCTAGAAAGTAGACTGGCTCCTTGTGGTGCTTTAGCTTCCCTGAAATCAACAGGGACCTTGCTTAGCAAAGTGGACTTAAACCAGTGGAAGAAACAGCCCTCATGGAGAATGAGAAACAGCAAACAAACAGTGCTTCAAAGGAGATAGGGGCTACAGAAATGGCAGGCTACAGACCGGGGGACAAGGAGCCAGGGTTTGGGTCCTAGCTTTACCCCTACCAGCTCTGTCATATTCTTACACCCCAGTGACCTCATCCATTATAACAACATATAACTTACATGTAAAAGTTATACTCCCTAAGATTTCTTTTGATGATCAAATGAGATAGAAAATGCATAAGCAAAAGGGAGTTACTAAATAAATTAAAGTTTTATTGAAAAAGCTTTGAAAACAGACTCCACCCACATTTAAGGAGCATCCACCGTGCTGATGGTCCAGTGGCACCCCTTGAGGGAACTCAGGATGGCCATTCTTCAAGACCAGCTCTGATGCTACCACTCCACCCCCAGACTAAATACCCCACTGCCCAGGGTTCCCATAGCACTGTTTCACCTTCCTTGCGTGTAAATTCATAAACACATAAACTGAGTTTGTAGGTACGGCACTAGGAATGAAATAAATGCTGGAACATTTTTATTACACACTGAATAACTAACTGAATATTAGGAAAGTGATATGATTCTAACAGCTGACAATTTTTTGAAAACTTGACAAGCATCAACTCATTCAGTTTTTACAACAACTCCAAAAGATGCTGTTTTATTTTTCCTACATTATGGAATGATAAACTGAAACTCAAAGAGATTAAGTAACTTGCTCAACATTACACAGCTATTAAGTGGTGGTTTGTTTTTAAATCCAGGAAGTTTGTCTCAGGAGCCTACACTCTTAAACACATCACATTTGTTCCCTAGCAGCAATATAACAATTTATTATGCACTACCTATAAACATCTACAGTGGCTGCCGTCAGTTTTCTCAGGGCTGGATTTTAAAACTTTGCAATCGGAGGACCGAATATACAATATAGTGACTATACTTAGGAACACTGTATTGTGCACTTGAAATTTGCTAAGAGTGTAGAACTTTTCTTTTTTCTTTTTTGAGGCAGATTCTCACTTTGTCACCCTTGGTACAGAACTGTGGTATCACAGCTCACAGTAATCTCAAACTCTTGGGCTTAAGGCACCTATTCTCAACCTGTGGGTCACAACACCTTTGGAAGTCGAACAACCCTTTCACAGGGGTTGCCTAAGACCGTCGGAAAACACATTACAATTCATAACAGTAGCAAAATGACAGTTATGAAGTAGCAACGAAAATAATTTTATGGTTAGGGATCACCACAACATGAGGAACTGTATTAAAGGGTCACGGCATTAGGAAGGTTGAGAACCACTGGCTTAAGCCATTCTCTTGCCTCAGCCTCCCAAGCAGCTGGGAGTATACAAGCGCCTGCCACAATGCCCAGCTATGCTTAGAGACGAGGTCTTGCTCTGGCTCGGGTTGGTCTGGAACTTGTGAGCTCAGCAATCCACCCGCCTTGGCCTCCCAGAGTGCTGGAATCACAGGCTTGAGCCACCACGCCCAGCCCTAAGAATATAGATCTTAAGGGTACTCAGACACACACAAAAAACTATGTGGGGTGACGAACATAGGAACTAACTTGATGGTGCTGAACATGTCACAGTCTATACATGTATGAAAGCAACACATACACAAATTTTAGCTCCTGTTCATGCCTCCACGAAGTAGGAAAAATGAAAATACAATAAAATAAAACTTTGGGGTGCATCAAGGTACTCAGGTCTGTTTCTAGATCCTTGAAGTGTAATAGTTCACATCTCCTTTATGCCCTTCCTAATGGAAGCTAGTACTGCTCACAGCCACCTCTGCTCCTGCTGACCAACACTAGACAAGCTTAACAGGGCACAGCTGCAATATCAGCTCACGGACCCGTATATATAGTCTGCAGAGGGCAGTTCAAGATAAGTACCTACCATACTGGGAAGTATCTGATGTTATAATGAAAACTGCAATCGTCTGTTGCCTTCTTGAGTTTTTGTCACTAGGTATTTAGGCTGCTTCTGAGAATGGGCTCTCACAGGAGAGCGATACCACCCCCAGTACCTGCTAGTAAATGAACTGCAGCAGTAACAAAGAGCATGCAGCCCCATGGATGGTGCACCAGAGAGCAGCGAAAGGGAAGCGCAGAGTCTCCATTCATTCACCTGAGCTGTGGTGTAACTTGTGACAGATCTTCTGAACAGCTGAAGGGTCAGGTGTTTAAATGAGCACGAGGCTCGGGACAGAAAAATAAGAAATCCAGCTAAGGATCTTTGCTCTGCAAAACAGGCAAGGATCAATTCACATGAAATGCTGAAAAGTGATGTGCTATTTTTTATTTCCAAGCTAGTAGTCAATTAATAAATGTTAGTGACTGGCTTATTTCTTAATTACTTAATCTGATTGACAGTTCGATTTTTGTCATGATTTTATAAGCAAGAAAACTGAAAGAGAAGGATAGCCCACCCAAAAAAAGTGACAGACCTCAAACTGAAATTCTCTATTACATACACTGACTCTAAAAACATAGGAAAAATTGTATTTCTTATATTTGTATTTTCTATATACATATACATACACACACAATGCAATATAAAATAATATATACAATGAAATGACCTTCACCTAATATCAAAACATTATTTTTGAAGATATATATAAAACATGCCTCACACACCTGTCTCCATAAAATCCCATTCTGAATTCCTTGTTTGCAAGTGTAAATGATTTTTTAAAGCAGGACTTTTGACATGTTATATTAAAAAACATTCTACTCCTGCTTTTGGAAAGAAACTTTTAAAGAGCCAAATTAATTTTGGAGATGACTTTTCATTTTATTTAAGCCAAGTTATTTTTTTCTCTTATGGTATTTTAGCCAAATAGAATTCTTAGAAATGAAAAAAAAAATAGTAACAAGTATATTCCTAGAGCAGAATAGCCTTTCGGAATTGAAAATGTTACATCAATCCTTTAATGTTATCCAGTCTTGGCTTTTTAAATTCCCTTAAGAAAAAAATATCACATATTCACATAATGTGGCCAGTACTGGATGTGTCATTTATTTGGACTTCTGATTTGGCTGATATGATTATGCATGACTTGGAAAAGCAATTCCTAGTAACTTCATAAACTATGGCTACAGAGAAGCTGAAGTGATTCTCTCTGATGTTCTAGAGTTTTCTAATGCCAAAGATACTTTCCAGTAGTTAGTTTAAATGATGTGAGACAGAATCCAACTGCTTTTGTAAAAACTGCTTGCCAAAACATCTTTTTGTTTTGATCATTTTCAATTAATTAGTTTTTTTTTATTGTTTGGGATTCATTGAGGGTACAAAGAATTAGGTTACACTGATTGTGGTTGTTAGGTGAAGTCCCTCTTATAATTGCCCCCAAGAGGTGTGCCGTACACCGTGGCCCCACCTCCCACCTTTCTCCCCCTCCCCATCCCTCACTCCCCTACCCCACCCCTTACATTAGCTCATCTACAGCCTTCATATTAGAATTGAGAATAACAGCCAAGTTGAGAAGCAAATTAAGGACACAATTCCCTTCAGAGTATCTTCAAAGAAAATGAAATACTTAGGAATATACCTAACAAAAGAGGTGAAAGATCTTTTCAAAGATCTACTTTTTGTAATTGTTATTAAAGTACTGAGCTTATCTGTAACATTTTTAATACCCTACCTGAAGGATTATTTGTATGTTTCTAAACGACTTCTTTCTTCTTACCTTTGTAAATATTTATTAAGCTGTATTATGTGCGGGAATGAGCTTGGAATACAAGATTTAAAATAAGCCAGTCTCTGCTCATGAAACATCTGCAGAGGTGGTTATATAAACAAAGACCTGCAATACAATAGTGATAACCCAGGCAAAGGAGAATTTCAATTAGGCCTCAATGAATGAGTAGGAGTTCACTGGGTAGAGAAACAGAATTTTACGCAGAAGAATGCATGCTTATTAAATGCAGAGTATATTTAGATATGTTATATGGCGAGATGGAAAGCATAGGATTCCTGAGGACATGATATTTAAATGGGAAAGCTGATAACAAATTGCTGGGGGTCTTAAATGCTATTCATGAAGTTCATATTTTTTATTTTATCAGGAACAGGAAGCTCACAAAACTCTTTTAACTTTTCCTCTTCCTTCACCATAGTCATTCATTACTGGGGATAATACCAAAAGAGGTATTTATTTTTGGGCCAGGCAAGGTGCCTCATGCCTATAATCCTAGCACTCTGGGAGGCCGAGACAGGTGGATTGCCTGAGCTCATGAGTTCGAGACCAGCCTGAGCAAGAGTGAAACCCTATCTCTAAAAATAGCCAGGTGTTGCGGAGGGCACCTGTGATCTCAGCTCCTTGGAAGGCAAAGGCAAGAGAACTGCTTAAGCCCAAGAGTTTGAGGTTGCTATGAGCTGTGATACCACAGCACTCTGCCAAGGGTAACAAGGTGAGAATCTATCTCAAAAAAAAAAAAAAAAAAATGTATTTTTAAAGTACAAATTGTACTAATACTAAAAACACCTTTATTTTGATTAACTTCTAGTATTTGTTGAGAGGCATACATTTTTGTCAATGCATATACAAAATTGTGAAGCATGAATTCTATATGTAACCTTAGATTATAAGCTCTATTACATATTTCCTCAGGCTGTCCCGGGTTTTCAAGCATGGGGATCATTCAATCAGACTCGTTCTTTCAGAAGATAATTCTCAAACAGTAGAATGAATGGAATACAGAAAGAAAAGACCTGAAGCAAGAATACTCTTTTGAGAGCTACTTCAACTGCAGTGGGCAAGTGTTGCCGGAGGCCTGACACAGCACAGGGGCCTGGGAATGGAGAAGAATGGGGAGACCGTAACGTACTTAAGCGTCAAAACCTCAGCGCATGGTATGGGAGGTACAGATGCACAGAAGGTGCCTAGCATGGTCAGCATTTACCCTGTGTCCCATAAAGGGAGACGGGATAACAACAAGTTTAGGTTCAGACTCAAGTGGATGCCTCAATATGGCATCAACTGGAGCCATGTGGGAGGAAGTTGGAGGCAACTGAGCTTAAAATCTGAACAGAAAGAGAAAAGAAATGCTAAGTCACGAGTGCAGAGTTGATGACGACACCAGGGCGGTGGAGAAGTCTTTAGGGAGAGCAGCAATAGCAATAGAAAGCTGGCTGCTTTCTCTCTGCTCCAACAGTGTGCACACGTGGCAGTTCAATTCTAATTTCTTTTGATGCACAGCAAATACTTCCCTTCAAAGCTCTCAAATTGTCACCAAGGAAGGGGACCTACCAAGTAAATCAACATCTGTTTTGATGGTGCCTGTACAAAGAAAATTCATTGCATTTCCTGAAGCGGTGTGGTTTTACTCACAGCTATACCAAACCACACAGCTTCTCTGAAGGACTCATGCAATTATTAGCCGGAGATAGCATCAGCAAGTAGAGCGGGTTCTAACACTTAACAGAAGGCATTTTTAGTGCTGCTTTATAGAACACTGGCTTAGGTACACGAAGGGAACCAAACGCCTTTAAGCTGGAAGGCATTTAAAGAGTTTTCTAATGATGGTCTTTAGCGGGGGTACTAGACTGCCGCTTTTCTCATTACATCTACCTTCATGGTGAATGATATAAGGATATTATTTCTAACTAGACAAATTCTCTTTTAGAATCAGTTTTTCTCTTTTCCTACCATGAATGGCTACTTATAGGAAAATATTCCATGTATATATCACTAAAGACTCCTGAAACAGAAATGCCAGCATCTGGTATTTGGCTACGATCCTGTACTTTATCATTTCCGTAATTTTTGTCCCTGGTTATTCCTCCACCTGACAGCCTTTTAAACAAAGGCTCAAAGTCATGTATGCAAACAACGGTACCTTTCCCTTCTGTAGCTGACAATCTGGCACTTGCCTTATGCAATATAAAAACCAGCCCTCACCCCAACCCTACCCCCACGAGATCAAAAGAAACTATACAGAGGAAAGTCTACTGAGGTCTTGATGAGGCACACGTTAAAAGCCTTATTTGCCCTTCACATTGCTTTGGAAACACAGGCTTTTCCCTTCACTCAGCTGAGAATATGAGAAGAACCCTCTCTGCTATACCAAACTCCTTTACACAACACTGAACGTTGACCTGGGAGAAGACGGTTTTCTGGCACTGTACTTCAAGATGCCTTTTCACAAAAACGGAATTTAGGATTGGTACAACTTCTCCAAGTAAAACTGTGGGGAAGTAACAGTAAAAAAGAAAAAAAAAAAGTTGAAAAAAAATTTTTTTTAATTCATTTGGTAGTGGTTATCTTAAAAGCTAATAAATGCCCTGATGACCTACTTTTTCCTTTATGGGCTGGCCAGTCTTCTCTGAGTTTTTTCAGTTTGGTTTCTGACTTGAACCGTCAGATCTATTCACTGGGGCTGGAACCACAAGCAAAGGCACTTAAGAGTTGCACCAGAAGCAGCAATGCCCTACAAATCTCTTCTGAATCACTCAAGGCCTAAGCATGGCCTTTCTGGAACAAGAGGAGGAGGGAAGAGAGAGCCAAGTGTTACCACTGCAGTCTGTTACCATCAGATTCAGATCCCGAATCTGCCACCGTGAGGGCTTTGATATGCAGCCACTGCAGCTTAACTCAGTCCTCTTCAGTGATGGGACCACTCTCTCGCCACCAAAACTGACAACCTGCAAGTCCACAGAGCTGAAAGCCATACCAGTCAGAATAAAGCCAAAAGCAGAGGGTAGGGCTCGGGGAGCCAAGGATAAAGCTTCTAGTTTAGCACAGTACTATTCCCATCCTCAGATCTTTCTCCCATCCTGTTGCCCCCCATAACAGAAGGTCCCACTATACTGGGCTTATTCGGGGCTGCTGTCATTACTACAGACAGACAGAGTCAGTAATGGAGGATACAGAAATATAGAAACAAGGTTTCCCAGAGAGCCTCTGAGCTAGGGAACACTTGACTCATTTAGACAGAACTTAGTGTCTAAAGGTTCAGAGAATGTGCTGACTTCACATTCTGAAAGGCCAGGCGACTGAAGAGGGAATACAACCCTCATGGTTGGACATTCCTTAGATCAACACAATTTTCCAGGCACCTATTAGTCCTAGACCTTCGGCCATGAGTGGTGAGGCAAAGAAGAAGATGCAGAGTCGGTTTCAGAGACTTGCTCTCAAACCTTAGTGTGCAAAAGAGTTACCTGAGGTGAAAGTCCTGGGTTCTACATCCCCATGAATTTTGATTCATCGCTGTTGCCACATCTGCAACTTTAACAAGTACATCCCGGCGATGTGGATACAGGAGGTCGTGGGATGGAACCACCCTGATTTGATTCCTATCCCGAGTCAGATGGGTGATGAGAAACACCCAACATTGCATAGCAGTATGTTTGGTATGATGCAGGCCCTACGTGCTATAAGAGTTCATAAAAAGTGACTCTTCGTGAAGTCTTGAGCATTCAGGGAAGACTTGGTGAATGAGAGCCAGGCTTTATGGTCAGCCAAGACTTGAATAGAGACAGCCCCCAGCAACTGTCAACCAAACCTCCTGATTCAGCGTGACAAGATGACCACAGCACACAGCATAAATGAAGAGAAAGATAAGGGCTAGAAGGCCATCAGTAAAGAGGCATAGAGGCTTCCTATGTTGGGTACAGGGAGGACACTGTCACCAGGAGAATCATCAAACTGGCATTTCCAGATAACACTGTGTTTGCATTTTCTTTTTGCCACATTCATGCGGTTTCCTGCACTTCATAATTTAACATTTGTAAGAGAAAAAAAAAAATGCTGTTATGAAACCCAAATAATGCACCACTCTGAGGCAGACAGCCAGCTGCTAACAAGAGTGACATCTGAGCATCATTTTAAGTGTTGTTCTCAGATCTGCTTCAGAAAAGAGATATTTAGTAAAAAAGCAAAAGAATAAATTCTTTTCAATATAAAACCAAGTCTGAGGACTCATAGGTCACAGGGCTGGCAGATGTCCAGTCACACAGTGGCAGCAAGCACAGAGAAAGAGTCAGATCCCCTAAAGAAAAAGAAAGGATAATAATTCAAAAGAAGCCTATCTCACTTATTTGAATATAATCTTCATAAAACATTGGGCCATATTTTCTTTAATGTTGCAAGGGAATAAATTAGTAACCACAGATACTTAAAAATCCTGCTTGAACAAAGAGCTGGCTCTCAAGACAGATGCCAGTAGGGAGAAGAGATCTCCCTCCCCCAGCTCCACCAAGAAACCTGGTCTCCTTCCATCACACTAGTTGACACAGTGAGTCCCTCTGAAAATGAAGACCTGCTAAGGGCACACAAGAAGCTCTGCTGAGCAACAATGAAAGGGTGTGGCTCGGCACCTGCAGCTTAGCAGTTAGGGTGCTGCACACATACACCAGGGCTGATGAGTTCGAACCCGGCCCAGACCTGCTAAACAACAACAACTGTAACCAAAAAATATCTGGGCATTGTGGCGGGCGCCTATAGTCCCAGCGACATGGGAGGCTGAGGCAAAAGAATTACTTAAGCCCAAGAATTTGAGGTTGCTATGAGCTGTGTCTACCAAGGGTGACATACTGAGACTCTGTCTCAAAAAAAAAAAAAAAAGAATTAAAGGTTGTAACTACTTAATTAATTTCCCTCGAGAGAACTAAATTTTAAATGTGCTCGAGACCTTGGAGGTCTTTCAGACATGTACTCACATTTCTACAGTTGAGTCATTTTAAGACAATGAGTAAGTTCTCTGAGGTCACCAAGACTGGAAACGGGAGGCAGAACTGGGCTTCCATTTGAGGATTCTGTTTCCAGGAACTAGACAGATAAACATCTTTGGAAGTTCACATTATTTTGGTGTATTGTTTGGATCTCTTTATCATTTAGAGTGTTTTAGTTTTTGAATTTCAACCCCTAGACCAGACTGTCATTCAGGTGGCCAGGGTTAGTTAAAAGTTACCCAATAAACATTTGAACACTACTTGGAAACAATGTCTCCCACTTTGTCTATTCCAATATAGTGATATACTGCTTAACGATGGGGGTGCATTCTAAGAAACACATCATTAAGCGATTTCACGACTGTAGGAATGTCATAGAGTGTACCCCAGCAAACCTAGATGGGACAGGCCGCCACTCACCTGGGCTGGGTGGTATAACCTGTGGCTCCTATCTACACGCCTGCACGGCGTGTTACTTTACTGCACACTGCAGGCAACTGGAACACAATGGTAAGCATCTATGCATCTAAACCTACCTACAAATAGATAAAAGTACAGTAAAAAAGCGGTACTACTAAGCTTAAAGGACCACTGTTGTACACGTGATCTGTCATGGACCAAAACACTGTTCTGTGGTGCATGACTGAACTATTTACAGGGTAACAAACTTCCTCTCGTGTGATTCAGCCCTTCTGCTTCCAGCTAAAATGGAATGTCTGGAAGATACAGTTTTTTTGTTTGTTTGTTTTGTGTTTAGTTGTTCGGGTTTGTTTTTTCTGTTTGTTTGGTTTTGCTTTTGCTTTTTCTCTAACCCCAAAGGCAAGTTCTAGAAACAAGCACAGTAAGCACATTTGATTATTCCCTTGGCTTTTTGTCCCTGGAACAACATTTCCTCAAACATCCCATCATTTGGGTTGTAGGGAAATAGCTCTGCACTTGAATAAGATGTTCTGGTACACCAAATAAATGATGTCTGATGAAATGTAAAGCTAATAAATGCCAAGTCCTTCAGAGGACTTACCAAAACCCATTTGCTTTTCAAGACCATCCGTGCAGGCTGGAGTCCACTCTTTCTCTCTTGCTCATGGTCTGCAGCAGCACTACTTTTGAAGCCTCAAAATAGACTCTTTCATTATGCTCCAGTATGCTGCAGTCAAACAAAACAAAATACCAAGTCAGAATGAAAATGCCACTTCAAGCAGTTAGTGAATATGCAAGGGGAAATCCCTGGCTTTCTCGAATGTATATTTTATAACCTTAAATAAGCATGTTAATTAACAGAATGAAGCCATCGCACTTCTTATCTACATATGGTGCCCTAAAATACTGGAGGTGGGGTGTGGGGAGCAAGAAAGAAAACAAAGCACCATGCTAGGGTGGGTAGTATGTCTTGACAATCGGGATAGACACCAGTGAAAATGTGCTTGCAAAATTTCAAGTTTACCAAATGAACGATGTAAATTAAGAAAGATTCATTATGCCTAAAGGATTAAAGACTCTGATGTGCAGTTAACAAGAGCAGAAAGTGGAGAAAGTTCTGTTTCAAACCGAAATTCATCTGATTCTACCCATGAAAGGCTCAGATTGATTAAGGTAATATTAATATCTTTTAGATAAAGGGCTATTAGGACTGAGCAAAAAAAGGTAAAATGTAAGAGAGAGAGAAAATTTTCCATTTTACACTGCAAGGAGTTAACTGATGGGTTTCCCCTGTCCCACTCTTGATAAAGCTTGATACTTTCTTCACTCAAGTTGAAAAGCAGTAGTTACTTTACTCACTAAATATGAAATGAACGGTTAAAATATGCATGCCTCTGTGCCCCCACTCAGAGCAGCTAATAAAGCCTACACATTAGAACTCCACGGGACAAGGTCACTCTGAAAAGTTCTTTTCTGCCTTGTGAGCTTTTAAGGCTCACTTGTCATGAACTGTTGTTTGAGCTTCTTCTGGTGCTTAGTCAAACCCACCCCACTGTTTGTTTTTTGACAATGGCCATTCGAGAGCCTGGAAATACTCTTCAAAAGATGCCTGCATCCTTCTTTTTCAGTCTTTTATGAACTCTTTCCCATCTATTTTGAAAACCCCTTGGAAGACATGTCACCCAGTTCTCCGAGTATGGTGGCTGCATCATCTTGTAACTCTAAACTCTACAAATCTCCCAAGACCCTGAGGCAATCACCAAAAATCTGTCAAGTAACCCAGGTAGAAGAGACAGGACATCCTCCCCACCGGGTTGTGGTGCAAGTAACTAATTCCTTGAAAGCCTTCCGAAGCTATCACGTTATAGAACAGTCAAGGTTTTTAAAAAGGACTTTTGGGGAGTTCTATATGTCTGTGGTTAAATTCATGTGGACACATAAGATTTTTGAGGAAGAGGCCAAAGCCACCGCTTGGTTAATATTTAAACAAGTGAGTTGAGTTAATGCCATTCAATTTCAGTCTGTCTGGAAGAGCAACTGCCTGAAAATGGCAAAGTCTTTCTTTTTATTTTCTTGATGCTATCAATACACACAGAAAGTGGGGTTGTAAAGATTTTATTAGTTTTCTGAGCAATTCTCATGAAATGTAGTAATTCAGCTCCCACTCAAATTTGTAACAGTAACATATTGATAGAAATCAACATAAGCCGGAAGTTCAGAGTATGACAAACTGTCTTTAGCTCACCGGCTTGGTAAAAACACAGTCAAAGAAATGAGGAGGATTTAAGTAAACCCACTGCAAGTTATTGGCTGTTCTCAATCTTTTTTTTTTTTTCTCCCCCTTAAATACAAATAGCTTGCTATATTTCTCTTGTTATCAACTTTTTATCTTGAGGTATTTTAGAACTGCAAGGAGTCTTTACCATTAGTTGCAATTTCTGCAAGCAAATCTATTGACCTAGGAGGTCTGTTGCACCTGATGTGCTTCTGAAAGTCACATAGCAAGTTACTACATACTAGATTCTGGGGCTCATTGACTTGATAGGCATACATATGATCATTTAATGTAATATAATGTGGTTTCAGTTTGAAAAGTTCACTAGCTATTATACAACCCTTCCTCATAGAACTCTTTTCCTGTTTTGCTGTTGCCCTACATCTAAGGAAATAAAATCCATTTGGGGTGATATTCTTGTCACCTGTCATATAGCAAAATCAATCTCGGAGAGGCAGGATGGCTTCATTGTTGCCATAACACCCTTCCTGGGCTGCCAAAGCCAGGTATCCAGAGAGTAAAGCTTATGCTATTCGTAGAGAAGAAAAACAAAGGGGTGTGGGGACTCATTTAAGTGACAATATTTTCCCCTCTTTACTTATCTCTGTAGATGTGAAGGAGCTGGAAGTGATTCATTTTGAGATTTATAGCCAACCCTCAATCACACATACTGCAAAAGTTATGAGATAACTTTTATCAGAAGAAAACCACTGAAAATTCTACACACCTCTTTTTAAGCAAGAATTTCAACATGCTTCCCTCTTTGAGCAAACTCTTCACCAAGACTGCTAATAATCAACAAAACAAACTGGCTTGAGTTTAATCTCCTTGCCCACCCATTCTTGGTTCCCAGGTTATCATGAACAAAGATAAGGCCAAAATTCTATAAAGGAGCAAAGAAATCCCGGGGCTTGGGCTCACAGACATGCTGACATATGTGAAAATTGGCTGTACATGTATAAACAAGGATTTCACTACAGAGTAGTGAGGCCTTTTCAAATCTGATAGGCATTTTGGTGATAATTTTCTGAACAGTGATAAGAAACAGCAAAACATAATATAGAACAAAAACTAGAAATAGGGGCCTAGGAGCCATCAGAATGTTTAAGTCTTAATTTTGCAGCTAACTGGATTTTTAAACTTAAGTCACAGCCGCCTAGGTAGAATTAGTTCCCAATCTATTAAATAAAGGGACTTTAGTGAATGTTCTCCATAATTAATTCCCAATTATAATCCAAGTTGTTTTTACATGTACTTGAATATTCTGAGTCAAATGAAATCTCCACAAATAATTGTATATGATCTATTTGATCTACTAGGTATTAATATATCTTTATTCAAACATTCAGCAATTAGACACGCTGCATAAGAACAAACAGGTTCATGGTAGAATATCACCTCAGTGGGGAAAGAGTATTCTTGGTCAATAAATGGTGCTGAGAAATTGGCTCTCCATGTGGAAAGAATGAGATCCCAATTTTATATCACATAAAAAATAAATTCTAGATATATACCTAAAACCATAGAGATGTGTTTACACAGACGTAAATATATGTATTATTTATTATATGTATGTATTATTTCACACAATACAGAAAAAAAATTCTTTCTTTCTTTTTTTTTTTTTTGAGACAGGGTCTTGCTATACTGTCCAGGCCCAACTTCAGTGGTACAATCATAGCTCACTGCAACCTCAAACTCTTGGGCTCAAGCAATCCTCCTGCTTCAGCCTACCATGTAGCTGGGAGTACAGGCATCCACCAACACACCCAGATACTTTTTTTTTTTGGTAGGTCTCAAGCAGATCTCAAACTTCTAGCCTCAAGCTATCCTCCTGCCTCAGCCTCCCAAAGTGCTAGGATTATTGGTGTGAGCCACTGTGCCTGACCAGGAAAATAAGTTTCGAAGCATGAGATGTCTTGCAGGCTATTGTAAAGATGCTGAATTTTGCTTTGTGTAAAGCGGGAGGACTCTAGAGGATACTGAATGAAGAGGTATCATTATCTGCCTTATGTTTTAAGTGATCACTTGGTCTACTGTATAAAGAGCAAACTATACAGGGACAAGGTTGAAAATACAGAACTCAGTTAGGCTACTGCAAAAATCTAGGGAAGGACCCAATACATGAACAAAGGAGGCAACCCTGGGGTAGAGGTGATAAGAGCCTGGGAGATTCTGCAAGTATTTGGAACATCAAATGGCAAGTTGTGTAAGAGAAGGAAAAGAGTCAAGTTTTTTGACCCAATCATCTCTCAGAATGGAGCTGCCATTCATCAAGATATCAAAGACTGTGGGAGCAGTGGGCATCAGGTAGTTCCATTTTTCTGTGTTAAGTATGAGATACCTATCAGACACTCTAATGAGTTATCAAGTAGACAGTTGGATATTTACAATGAAAATTCATGGACACATGTGCTTAAAGATATAAATAAAAGCTCAAACTGCTATTACTGGCAGCCTCCAGGACAGTCCCCAGCGACCTGCATCTTAGGATTCACACCCTTATAAAATCCTCTTCACTCAAGAGCACATTGGATTTAAAGACTCACTTGCAGCAAACAGAGTACAGCAAAGATAATGGCATCCAAGACTGGTTACAAGAAGATGGTGGCTGCCATCTTGGGAATACCGACCCTGAGGGAAGCCGACTGTCAGGCTGGGAGGCAGTGCTGTGCAGGGACCCATGTGGCGTTTAATTGAGACCAGCTAGCATCTGTGTGAGTGAGGGTGAAAGCACATCCCCACTGCCCTTCACCCCTCTTCAGATGAGAGTGAGCCCAGGCTAATAGCTTGACAACAACCTCATAAAATCATGGAGCCAAGACAACCACCTAAGCTGTGCACTGATTCTCCCTCACAGAAACTGAGACATGATAAACTTTTGTTGTTTCAAGCCACTGAATTCTCGGGTAACCTGTTACACAACAGTAACTACACATTTAAAATGTATGTAACACTTCTATACATTAGTGAACTTTACATGTCCTTTTATAGTTAGAGAAATTGAGTCACAAAGATGTTAAATCACTTGCCCAACACTACACGTATGTTGTAGAGGTGAGAATCAAATTCAAGCCATCTGACTCCAGAGCCGAGGCTCTTAATCTCTGCATGACATTACCTCTCTTGGATAGTTTCTTCTCCTTTTCTGGATGTATATAACTGAAATTTGACTTTCCACTGCAGAAAGCGTTAAAATCACATAACTTGCACAAGCAATGGACCATGTGCATCTACATCACACTCCTTGCCCCACAGTTCTATAATTCTTTGATAGTTTCTGCATCTACATCAAACTTCTTAACCTGCCACACAGTTCTATAATTCTTCTTTCATATGCTAAATATACTCTAATTTATACTGAATCATCAAAGAGGATAGAAAGGTAGCCTCTTGCTGTTTGAAGAGTAACCTCAATCTGGTTCTTCAATTTCAGTCTGGTTAATCTGGCAGGTTTAACAATTAGAGAATTTCCAGCACAGTCTGCAAATGCTTTAACATATATTCCTATGGACTGAATGTCCTTTTGCACATGTAAAGAGTTCTCCCTAAAACTACTCTGTGGGGAGGAAAAGAACAAGATGTTAAATAAAACAGCCACAGTAATTTCTATTTGGATTTTTTAAAATTATATGGGAAAATCGATTTTTACTTGGCAATGCAAAGTCACTAAATTCAAACAGTATTAAGCGTTTAGGTAGGAACTAGTAAGACCCCCACAATTTAGATTTATATAAAATACAATGACTATTGCCCATATAATTGTTATAATAAATTAAGATCTTTTCATTCTTTCTCCAACACAAGCATGTGAAATACAGGAGGAGAAAGAAACTATCTCTGCTCTTCTGCCTCGATACAAATTTAGAATAGTGTTGTGTCAGAAAGAAGCCATTGCTGGTTAATGCATCATTCTTATTTCCTACAATGGCATCAAGAATTGGCAATCTTTTTTTTTTTTTTGGCCGGGGCCAGGTTTGAACCCACCACCTCTGGTATATGGGGCCGGTGCCCTACTACTTTGAGCCACAGGTGCTGCCCAATGGTATCAAGAATTATGAGCACCAAGAACATGATCCGTCCTGGTGGACGGCTTTTCTTTTGTTTTAACTCTTAGGTTTGTACCCACAACCAATGGAAAGTAAAGAACTGGAAAGAAAGAATCATAAAAATAAATACAACGAAACCTGTAGCCATTTATAAATTTTTCTGTTACCCAAACCAACTGTGTTTTATTAAAGGCATGTGATGCATCACCACAGGTATTTTTTGCCATTTAAAAATACCAAACGGTAGTAATAGCTCAATAGCTAGGCTGCTACCACTTAACCTGCAATTTGGACAATTTGTGTGGGGATGAAATTACTTTGTCTTATGACACATGGAGCAGATGCTACCAATTAACACACAGAAATGTCTAAAACAGAGTTTTAAAAACATATGAGTTTGGAAACATAAGTAGAAACAGCTTCAAATGGTATAAGCAAAACAGTACAATACAATGAAGTATGTGTGATTTTTTTTTAAAGGAAAGTAAATCAGATTAGCTAGGAAACTTTCAAGGTGTTCTTCTAAATAAAGTACGGATTTGAAGGAAAATTACCTGATCAATTTTGCATTCTATTTTTTTAAATGGGGATAGAGTAGCCCACATCATATGCCAGCCAAAGTTTTCAAGAGGCTATTATGTTTCAGTTGGTGCATTATGTTATTCTAAAAATAGGAGGAGGATAAAAACATTTGGGATACCCTCATATTAATCTGAAATTTTAGAAAAGTTTGGGATAAATTTAGGAAACACTTTAGAGGGACTTTGATAACAAGTACTGTAAACCTCTAAGAGGGGAAATAGCATATAACATTTAGGCCAAAATGTATTAGACCACAGAATACTTCTTCCAGAAGAAAGGAACAATCAGTGGGCAAGTACTCACCAGAATACATCCTGTGAACAAGACACTAGGCCAGGGATCCTCACACACTTTAGTTTCAGGTCCCCTTTACACCCTTAACATTACTCAGGACCCCAAAGAGCTTTTAATTCGTTAGATTATTATTTAACAACATTTATTACGCAGTATTAGATATTAAAATAGAGGAAATCATAAAATACTCATGAAGTCATTTAACACAAACATTAACATATCCATTGTATCTTACATGAAATACTATGTCTTTATGAAAATATAATTTTCAGAACAAAATGTACCAAGAAGAATGATATTTAATTTTTTGTAAATCTCTTTTGCTTCTGGCTTAACAGAAAACAATTAAATTCTCATATATTTCTCTGAATTCAGTTTGCTGTGATGTGCTGTTTGGATGGTGAATATGAAGAAAGCCTGGCCTCCACTGTCAGCTAATTGCAGATATTCTCTTTTTCTATTACTCCAAAACTCAACAAGTGGTGGTTTCTGAAAGGACAGCAGCAACGTGGGATCTGAAACATTATCAAAGAAGCCTTTGTACTCTTTCATATTAAAATTCATTGGTCTATCTTGTACTTTGGATGGACTTTTGACCATGCATGATTTAGTATCACTGTGCACTGGTCATTTAGAAAAGTATATTCGTTTACTGAATATACAGATCTAATAGTTGATACATTTCATTATATAACATTGCCTCTGAAAAACTCCACTATAAACTGTGAGATAATAGGAATGGAATAGGTACATAATGTCTTATTATTATAAAAAAAAAAAAAAAATAGCTTTGATCTTGCAGACACCCTGACTAAAAAGGTGTGATGGTGGTTTCCCAACGTGAGAACTGCAGAGTAGGCAGATGTTCTCCGCTCTACCGAGCCCCCCACAAGTAAAGGCACAGAACTTTGAGTTTCCTTCTAGCCATCAGCTCCTGTAAGTCTGACTGTCCACACAGGGACCACTGGGTTCAATCTAATGACCATTCACCCCTGCTAGGGAAAACCATGACATGAACCACGAGAGGACAATAAGAAAGAGTTATTTGTGGAAAAAGAAAAAATTAAAATGTTATTTGGATTCTACTGGATAAGAACCTTGGAAAAGGGAGCGGCACCTGTGGCTCAAGGAGTAGGGGGCCGACCCTATATACCAGAGGTGGCAGGTTCAAACCTGGCACCAGCCAAAAATTGCAAAAAAAACAAGAACCTTGGGAAAGTATGCATTTTTGACTTTTCTAATTTTTAATTTTTATTGATACATAATGGTTGTACAGATTTGGGGGGTACATGAGATCATTTTGATATAAGCATACAGTGTATAATAATCACATCAGGGTATTTTGGACATCCATCACCTCAAACATTTATTATTTCTTTTTGTTGGGAACATTCCAGATCCATTCCTCTAGTCATTTTGAGGATGTTAACTACAGTTGCCCAACAGTGCTACTAAACCCTAATCTTATCCTACTAACTACCCTGCTGTTTGTGCCCCCAAACAACCTCTCTTTTTCCCTTCCCCCTACCTACCCACTACCCTTTGGAAACTTTGGTAACCATCATTCTACTCTCTATCGTAAGATTAGTTCTTTTTCTTTGTTTTGGCTCTAAAATATGAGTGAGAACATGTAACATTCTTCCTTCTGTGCTTAGCTTATTTCACTTAACATAATGTTGTTCAGTCCTCCATGTTGTTGCCCATGACAGGATCTCATTCATTTTTATAGCTGAATAATATTCCATTGTGTTTATATAACACATTTGTTTTAATCCATCCTTCCACTGATGACACTTGCGAGTCCATCATGTAGGCTAGCATAAACAGTGCTATAATAAACATGGAGTGCAGATACTGCTGCAAAATACTGATTTCTTTTGGATACATGTGCAACTTTTCCTTAGCAAACACTTTCTAGGCTTTAAGATTCTAAAAATTTGTCATAACCGAAGAGAATAAATTTTTTAAGTACCCTGAAAGAGATTCAGAAAGACCTTTTTCATGAAGTCAATTCATAAAGTAACTATGTTTTATACAAATTACAAATCATTATCCATTCATTAAGAAGGTTCCAAACAAACTACTAAACAACACTGGTTACCTTTTGATGTTAATTGTGCACATGTAATAATAATAATGATACCTAAGTATTTCAGTGGGAAGCCCTCAAATTTCATTCTCTCCCTTAATCCTTAGAACCATCCTAGATGTTGAACACTTTTATTACTGTTTAAAAAAAAAAAAAAATGAAAAGATGGAAGTAGAATCATGTACTCAAGGGTTTGAACAAGTGACAGATTGAGGACTCCAACCTCTGTCTATCCGACACCAAAGATTCTCTACCTTCTTACTGTGCTGCCTCTTTCCCAATTAATAGCAAACTCAACTTTAGTAATCTGGATTTTTCCTTCAGCAGATATTTCAAAATCATGAAATAGCCTTTTCACTTTCTTGCTTCAAAGTGAGGAGCTGCCCCATTCTAATATATGTACATATCAGTAAGATCCTTTTGCCTCCCACAAGCAGACTGGTTATCACATAGGGGGAAAAAAAAAAAGTTTTATTCAAAAGTCACCCACGCTGGATGCTATGAAGTTCAACATTTTGATTTTTTAAAGGTTATGAGGCTAGAGCACTGATAATGATGTTCTGTAAACAAAACTCAAGGTACCCTCCAGCCCAATCCAAATCCCCTTTTTATTTCTCTGAAAGCACATTTATGAAACAAGGTCAGTGAAAATGCCAGTCACCTCAGAGGCACCACAGTAGGGCAGAGAGGTATGATAATCCTTTTCAAGTGCTTTCTAAGCCCTTAGCTCCCTCAGGTCAGTTTGTTCATTATCCACCTCTGCCTCTTTTGCTCATTATTTCTCTCACCTCAGATGGCTTTCCTTCTGCAAACCCAGAATCATTCTTTACCAATATACTGAATACTTTCTAGATTATTCTTAAATCACATTTCCAGAACTACTTCGACTCTCCATTTCTTCAAAGCACTTCTAGCAGGGACCCCGTCAAGGTGTGCGTACCCGTGTACTCTCTGACTGCCAGTCATGTTGTTCCTTTGACGTGAGTCTCGCCTCTCACAACTCTGAGAAGATGATGGGTGTTCATAAGACCTTTTGGAGAATCTCTCCAAGCACTTCACGTAGTGCCAGACAGAAAATATGCTCACTCTTATTTTTCTTTAATTGGGTGTGGACTAAGGAACACAGGCATGTGTTTTTTAATGTTGATTTTATTTTTAAACCATCTTTCCCTTCAGTCTTGAAAATGATAAAAAAAAAAAAAAAAAAAAAAGAGTGGTGTAATTGAGCCAGAAGTTTTTGATATTATTGAAGAGACAAGCGGGCTGTATAGGACCGCCAGAGGTGTTCACTGAGAAGCTCTATGCCAGTGTACGTGTGATATTCTCAGGTCTGTTCTACTATGAACTGATGCTAGGAGAAAGTAGGATTGTATATTAACTCTGGGCAAAAAAAAAAAAAAGTGATGGATTTGGGGTATACCCAGCAATCTATTGATTCTGTCTTGCTTTTTCTAAATGATCAGCCATTCTTAATGATACCCATTGCCCACAGTTCAATGTTCTATTCCAGTTTTCTGTATATTTGTTTTCAATATGAATACCACAAACTGGGATGCAAGTTTGTAATGAATATTATTGTTTGGAACACAGACTATAGGATACAGAAACTGAGAATCCACCTCATTTTCTTGGCATCATAATTATTCTCTGAGAAATTATGCTACATACTTTGTACACAATGATACAATGTAAATCAAGTGATAATAAAAAAATCCTTCACAGTATGTCAAACTCATGAGGTGTTTCATTCCCCTCCAAAACTGTCCTTTCTCTCAGACAAAACCAAATAAATCGAAGACTCATGTTGTTTGCAAGAAACATGGCTAGGAGAGACTGTTTCTTTACTACATCAAACTTTTGTAGAGAAGTTAAGAAAGGAGAATCACTCTAATGGCTCATATCTAATTACTGTGATAGACTTTCTAAATTGAAAGGTGGATGCCCACTTGTAAGCCCCATCATCAGAGTTATAGAATCACACATGTTCTTGCCTTTCTTTGAAACCTGACACCCTCATCTTATCCTTTTTTTTACATCATTCTTGGTGGAAATTTTCAACCACCACCAAGGTAGGGGAAAGGGCGCGGAGTACACTGACTCCTTAGTCATATTACCTGATTTTCCCATTTTAGTATATTTTAAATATTTACTTATGGCACCATTTAAGTAATTATAGCTTTTGAAGCACCGTTGTTGCTTTCCATCTCGGCAGACCCCCTTAGCACGCTGTACCACAGAAGACCGTTTTCTGAATCACTGTCATTCATCAGTCAAGGGATGGAATATTTATCCGGTGAACAACAAACTCCTCGTATCGCTCTCAAATTCCAAACGAGGCAGTCGTAGGTTGGTAAAATATATTAAGTTCCTTTCCTACTGTACACTGGGACAGGCCTAGACTAGCACTTTCCTTTCGCTTCCCTCCACGTTCACGTTGGTGGCGTCTCCACCCGCCGCGCTCACTCCTGAGCACCTCAAAGCCCAGAACGCCGCAGAGCAGCTGAGGATGCCGCTAGGGACGACCCCAACCAAGATGAGGTAGGTGAGCTAACAGACCAAAGCAAGCGGCGAAGCCGTGGGGCTGCTGAGAGAGACTCCGGGGTTTCTTGCTTCTATGGGCCATTTCACCTGTTTCTGGCACCCCAGTATCATTTAGTGGCCCCATATAGAAACAGCACGATCAACACTTGGTCTTTCTCCCTTACTCCACAAGTGAGCTGGTACCAAATCCCGTTAATTTTACTCCCCTGTTATAGCACCTGAATCCTGCTCCTTCTGCCTCTCCGAGGCTCCTAGCTCTGCCTGCATCCAACCCTCATGCCTTCCCACCCAGATGGCAGCCCACCCTCACGTTCCTCCAATCACCTCTCAGAATGGTGTCCCGCCCTCACCTTCCTCCAATCAACTCTCAGGATGACAGCCCACTCTCATGTTCCTCCAATCAACTCTCAGGATGGTGGCCTGCCCTCACGTTCCTCCAATCAGCTCTCAGGATGCCACAACAGCTATCTCCAGAAAATGCAGATCTGATCACTGTATTCCCCAAACTAAAAACCGTGGATGGCTACAGTTTGTTTCTATCATTAACAAGGAAGCAGGGATGTGAAAAATACATCAGTGAAGGGCGCTCTTGTGATCCAGCACCCTCCCCCTTACGTTGTCAACAAGAAAGACGCGATTTGTAGAAAATAGATCTGGAGAAAACGCAAAGGGCCAAGAACCAACACTTGCACCAGATTTCTTTCTGGGTCTCCTTGGCTCATCTGTTTTTTGGGTCAGTTTTTTAAAAGCTCACTTTGACTTTTAATCATTACAAGTGATCCTAGAAGCATGTCCTATTAGGCACTGCCAAGTTGCATTGATGCATTTCATTACTGCTTGAAAGGCCACATATTCAAAACACTACTATAAGTTGGGCTTAAGAAAATAAAGTGATTTTGGATATTTTTAAAGCAGTTACTAAAACAGAAACAAATGTTATTTTTAATCTCTGGCTCACTGTAAACTGACAAGATATGAATATGAATTTTACCAAGTAATGTATAATAACCGCTTTTGCTCACCACAACCACATGCCAACAACTCAATTTTATATTTCATTTGGATGTTACATGTGGAACACATAATCTAGATTACAAACCATTCTCGCTGAAGTCCATTTACTCCAGCTAGCTTTTGGTAACAGGACATGATTAATGTAAAAGAGCTTAGTGAATAACTACTCTCGAATTTGCTTTTATAAAAGTCATTGCAAAGTTTTACATTTCTAAACAATGAGAAACAAAATCTGAAAAACTGTAAGAAGATGCCATAATTGCATGTTAGCTCACCAACACACTCACTGAACACATGCTTTGGAAAGAAGTTCTGCCAGGCACTTGTCTATAGTCAGAAGTATTTGCTATGAAACCTGCCCTCAGGAAGTTTATACTTCATCAGCGACAAGAACATGGGCACAAATGGCATTACTTCTTGGTAATAAAGTAACAGAATAAAAGAAGTAAAGAAAAGTTATGTAATTTCAAAAGAGGAAATCATTTTATACAGGAGAGAGTAAATAGCAGGGAAGATTCTATAAATCTAAGCCTTAGGGACAAGACAGACGGGAACTCTGAATTCTAAATTCTATTCTTACAATGAAATGAATCAGGTCATTTCTAGAACTAACATTTATTGGGCAACTACTATATGTTATAAAGTTAATAAATATTATCTCTAAGCTTCCAAACAGCAATGACACCTTGGTTATAACTGATTAAAAAGGAACTCTCAAACTCTGCTAACACTCTCAAGAATCATTAGTTCTTGCTGAACATCAGTCAGTAAAAGTCACATGTATATCAACACAAGAATTAAGCATACTGAAAAAATGACAGTCTCCAGAAGAACAACCATGGGTCACAATCATTATATATTTTGAATGTTGAGTATGGGTGAATGACAAGGATTTGAATATGCCAAAACACAAATCATATTTCTCTACGTGTGACTTAAATGTCAAGAATGTCAAGAACTTAAGGCTATGTTTATTCTAACCTCTAACATCAGTATTATGTAATGATTTCATTTTGAACAAAATTATTAAAATGGATCTTTGTTTTAACATGATTATTTGTAGTTTTTATAGCAGTGTTTCTCAAAGTAGGATCTAAGCATCTTTTATGTTACCTGCATCACAAAAAGGTGCTTATTAAAAGTATAACTGCTGGGCCCCATACCTGACCTACTTAATGGGGCTGTTAGAGTCTAGGAATCTGACTTTTCAGCAAGCCCTCTTCTCACTCCCAAATGAGCACATACACGTTCAAGTTTTACAGCCCTTGTCTAGAGTTTCCTTCCCACCTGTTTCCTTCTTGTTTTCTCTCTTACTGAAATGTGTCTTTGTCAATTTAAACAATTACTTTTCAACATCCTCCAAATGTTTTCTGTGTCATACTACATTAACTAAAAGAAAAATTGCTTCTAAAACACTAAAATTATTACCACTGAGAAAAGACTTTTTTCCCCCAAACCATTTTTATAACCTTTTTTTTTTTTTTTTTTCCTATATCTAGCTCAAGTCAGTGAAATGTGGCTCTGGTAATTGCCCTGGTGTCTGTAATAGGCAGAAAAATACCCTCCTTCCCACAAGATATCCACTTTCTAATCCCTACAAACTGAATACATGAAAAGAGAGATTTCATAGATGTCCTTACATTAAGGATTTTGGAAAGGGAGATGATACTGGATTCAGGTAAGCCCAATGTAACCATAAGAGTACTTAAAAGTCAGGGCAGGCACGTGGCTCATGCACGTAATCCTAGCACTCTGAGAAGCTGAAACAGATGGATTGCTTGAACTCATGAGTTCAAGACCAGCCTGAACAAGAGCAAGCCCCCCATCTCTAAAAATAGGCGGCATGTGGCAGGCACCTATAGTCCCAAGCTACTGGGGAAGCTGAGGCAAAAGCATGGCTTAAGCCCAAGAGTTTGAGGTTGCTGTAAGCCATGATGCCACAGAAACCTACTGAGGGTGACAAAGTGAGACTCGTTTTCCAAAAAATAAAAACAAAAGAATGCTTAAATGTGAAAAAAGTAGGAAGAAGTGTCAGAGGAAGATTGGATGATGAAAGAAAGGCACGGAGAGATGCAATGTTGCTGGATTTGAAGGTGGAGGAAGGGATCATGAGCCTAGGAATAAATAGCCCCAAGAAACTGGAAAAGGCAAGAGCACCCACAAGGAATGCAGCCCGTGGACACCTGGATTTCAGCTGGGGAAACCTGTACTGCATTTCTGTCCTACAGAACTCTAAGATAGCAAATCATGCTGTTTTAAGCAAACAAGTTTGTGATAAACTGTAACAGCAGTACTAGAAAACTAACACAGGTGCATTGAAGAAAAAATAAACACTGAGGTCACCTCAAACACAAAGGCCAGGGCCCAAGAGCCCACATACTTCCTGGTCTTACTAAATCCATAAAGAGAGAATCCTAAACGTTCATTTGGTACAAATGGGACATGGCTCATATAGCTCACTTGTAATCAATGCTGCCGCCTCTTTTATCAGTCTCTGTCCTTACTGAGCCTGCTCCTCCCACCCAAACCCTCGGTTCATCTCCTCACCTTCCAGCCAGGCAGACTGGCTTATCCCCCTGGAAACTATGAAAAGAGGAGGGCACAAATAAGGCAGGGCTTCTCAACTTCAGTACTATTGAGGTTTGGGGCCAGACTACTCTGGGTTGTAGAGGCTAGTCCCGTGCCTCGTGGGGTAGTTGGCAGCACCACCGGCCTCTGCACACCCTCTCAAAGGTGTGACAACCAGAACATCTCCAGACATTGCCCGATGTCCCTGGGAAGTAAAATGGCCCCTGGCTGAGATCCATTGGTCTAAGGCATATGTCAGTTACCAGGAGGATGTGTGTGTGTGGGGGGGGTGTAGTTGTGGCTGACCTCATTCAAATGAGTTTCCCATGAATTTCATCTGTCTGACATTTTAAAACAGCTCTAAGTCAAAATTCAACCACAGGCCTTTCTTAAAGACCCCTGTCACTTAACTCCCAGGGAAACATGGGAGCTTCCTTTAGCCCAGTCCTGCCAATGAGCTCATAATCCATACATTCTCCTGCAGTAAGGGCAAGAGAGGGCAACACTAACAATTTGACTATACAAAGACCTTTCTAAAGCTCGCTGCAACTTCACTACCTAGACCTCATTATCAAAAATCCTTTTAGTCAGAAGGTTTAGCACAGTGCAGACTAAATAGGCAGATGATTGACTGAAAGAAATTATTTGGAATCAGGTCCTGGGAAATGGCCACGATATTGGAGTAAGAAATCAATGCCTTAGAGAAACAGATGATTTCCTCAGCAAGTTGTCTCCAAGAAAATGACTTCAACAAAGATTTTAAAAGATCCTGTTTTGAGTAGCTCTGAATTCTGCTCAGACTTTCAATTTCAAGATAACAAAGTCAACTGAAAACACAGCCTCTGTTCTTACTGAATCTTTTTTAAAAACTACAGTTTCCATGATTGGACATTAAATTTACACACACACAATCTCATGGAAAGTCACAGGACAGCAGAGCTCTGTGAAGTCTAGATGGAGGTGGCTCTGTGTTGCAGAGATCAGTGGCTTTACAGAGAGTGTGTCTCTGGGAATGTTACAATACATCCCCCTGGCAACTGGAAGTAACCAGTATGGTACCGCAACCTTTGGAGATTAACCCTCAATCAACTACTGTCATATCAATTAGTGCTAAGACTTTACAATTTCACATTTTCTCTCAAAGCCCTTTCTTCAATCACACATTATTCCCATAAAATCTGAAAATGCATGTATCATACGACCGTGAACATCTCAAGTGGAAGGTCCTAACCAAACATTATACGCATTAGGGACTCTTCACCGGCTTCCTTTCAGAAATTTTGAAACTAAAATGAAAATGGAGAGAATTTTTATGTAATAATATTGGCTGTCAACTTATGGCACACAAGATGGGGACAGGGCAAAAGTTTTCAGGGAAAGAAGAGGATGGATCATCTGTGTATTTAAAACTGGGGTGCAGGGGACAGCCAGGGGAGAAGATGATAGGGTTGGGGAAGGGACAAAGGAACATGTGCATCACTACCCAAGTCTCCACCATGCAAAAACACTGACTTCCTAAGTGTTGCCTTCTGAATGAAAACATCAGGGCAGACAACCCCAAGGGCCCCTCCAATCTGGCTGCCTGAATCAAGCTACTAACCCTAGAGTAGTATGACATTGGTGAGAGTGAATGAATTTGCAACTTGATAAAAAAAAAATATGTAAGTGAAGATTTCCAAAAGATTATGTACTAACTTACACGCATCCCTTTTATATAGGTTGTCAAAAAGAGGAGGGAAATGTTCTTAAATGGACTGAGCTACAGGTTTTAAGGCCCTGCCAGATTCAACAGCCTATAATGTTTTACTTTGAAAGTGACGCAGAGATAACAACACACTTATATAAAAATGATGGGTAAAGTATCACCTTATTTCAAAATCCACAATTACCAGCATATGAAAATTGGTTTTAACACTAGTTTTATATATCCTTTTAGCTGTTAGGGATATTGAAACATCTTATTTCTTCACTCAACATTTGCAGAGTACCTACTCTGTGCTAGGGCCTCCAGGCAGAGTATGCCATGACTACAAGAGGAAAGCGGTAAAATTGGCAGAATGGATTCTTTTTTCTATAAAAAAGAATATAAAATTGGGGTTTCCTATCCTCATTCCCTAATTACAAATTAAAGTTTTGGTTGTTGTGAATTGCTTGTGGTGATCAAACAATTTCAGGACGATTCTTTCTGGTTGGAAACATTCCTCTACCAGATTTAACTACAAAATTGTCCTCTACTCTAAAAAATGTTCTGCTGAAAAAGAAAAGTTTGACACCGGCACCAATAACTGATTTTCTTTTATCCCATCACAAGATCAGGAATATCACAGTGTTCCTTTTCTCTTTATGTTCACTGCACCCACTCTACACTATTTTGCAGCCTCCTAAATCTGAGCTTTTATCCCACTGTGCTATTTTATTTTCACTTACTAGTTAACAATTTTATAAAAACAGTAAATGAATAATGTCAGAATGGCCACAGTGAGCAGAGCATCATGGGAAATGTAGAAAAGGCACAGGAGGTTTTCCTTGTCCTTAAAGGAGCTTTCCAACCTTAGTCAGGGAGACAAACATGTAAACAAACAATACAGCGTGAATAAAGAGGAATGCAGATGAGTGCTGGAAGATGACAAGCAAAGAACTCAGCAGGCAGGGAGCTCCAAGCAGGAGCACAGGCATAATTATGTGTGCTCTGGGGGAGGAAGGGGAGTCACCTATTTTTCGATTCCTCTCCCCAGAATCTGTGCTGTTTGAAAATCCCAGCTAGTTAAGAGGACAGGGAAGCAGACACAGCACAGCCATGTTATTTTTCAAAAGTCAAATACGCTGCCATGTTTCATTTTTAATACTTAGAAGAAATTATTTTTCAGTCCTTTGCTTACCGTATTTTCTCCCCATGTCCTCATCCTTACGTCCAGAGTGGTTTCTACTAGTTTCTCCATAAAGAGAAGACAATACAAACCCATATACTAGCATTTTCTTTTCCAAATCCTGTTCATTTTATCCATTGTACCTGTACCTTATTTCATTCACACCAGTGAAGGCTGATAACATCCGTGTGATAGTCTGTTGAAGGTTATTCTCTGTGAAATTTAATATGAACATTTGGCCTTTCAAGCAACTAATTCCTTTCTAAACAACCAAATTTTCACCTACTTTTATTTTGTCTTTCGCCAGATAGCTAATTGTGAATGTAAACAAGGCAAGTGATGAAATTCAGATATAATTGTTAAATTTTCTTCTACTGCTCTTCATTCATTCCGCTTTTGTTGATCATCATACCCCTATTTTCTGTGCTTACAGTACACTTAAAATTGTCTTTGCAATTTAAAAAACTTAAATGGTAGTCTGAAAAGTGTTTAGTGCACTTGAGTGAGATTTTTTTCATACAACTTTTATCAGTGACTGTTTCCCTAAAAATACTTGCTGCTGTAGCTAAAATATTACCCTCCCTTCCCAAATTCTCACAATAATTTCAGATCCATCTTTCATTTGGCACTTAATTTTACCCAGGGGGAAAAAGTTTCTTTAATTTTGCAGTCAGAAATGGCAGAAATAATGTTGAGGAGTTGATACGTGGCAAAATGCAGGTTAACTTATTCTATGGCAGAGATAAAAAATGAAAAATGCACAACTCCAATGTTTAAATTACTTCTATCATACTGGTTCATAATCTGACTTCGTAAGTATCTAATTTAATTTCTTTTGATTTTGAAAAATGGTAAATGTTTCTAAATAGCTTCAGTTATTTATATAAATCTTGTTTCAAATTCTTACTAACAATCCATAGTAGAAACATAGAATGGGGAATTCAGATTGACCTTTATACAATACTTTTTTTTTTTTTTCCTAAGAGATCTGAATATTCAGCATACTAGTAATTTTTGGAGAGGACTGTAAGTAGACACCATTATTTCAATTTCACACACACAAAAAACTGTGCAATTAATCTACCAAAGGGAAGGGAGGGAAGGAGGAAAAGAAAGAAAAGAAAGAAGAAAGAAGGAAGGGAAGGGGAAGGGAAGGGAGAAGGAAGAGGGAAGAGGGAAGGGGGAGTTAGAGGAGGGTGGGAGAAGGAGAGGGGAAGACAAGGAAAATACAGTGAAGTAAGTTTTTATGTTGAAGGTTAAAGTTCAAAAATTCAGCAAAAGTCATATAAAGTCCAAATTAACCAAAAATTCCTTGGCTTTCCTATAAGATATTCCAAACATGATTTTGTAAATACTATACAACTCTTCACAGTAACTTTCATGTACACTAAAGTGTGAGAATTACTGAGTTAGACTAAAGGGAAGAACTCAACATAAGGCTAAATGTACATGAAAACTGCTCCTTTTATAAGCTTAAGTATAAATTATATATTGCTAGAGTTCAATGGAGGGGATCAGATGAAGGTCAGTGAAGTATTAGTGCTTTCCAGCAAGTATTATTTCATTCTGTTGTAATATTAAGCTTCATTAACTGTAACACATAGTAATAAATTTGTTGTTGTTGTAGTTGAAGGAATTGTGGCATCCCATTCTCTCTTGAGTTCTTGATGTGATAGTATCAAGAGTAACTTTAAAAATAATTTATTTTAAAAAGAAATTTTTTATCTAGTTGCTATATTATCAGCTTTTTAAAGAAATTAAAACACATACTCAAATAAGTATCAAAAGTTTTCCAGGCCCCAATATGCTTTTTTTTTTTTTAAATGTTCTTGGTTACTTACTTTTTGGAAGTATTTTACTCATGGTCTTCCATACCCAATACAGACAGCAAAAGTCTATCAGACAGAATGTGTAAAATATAAATAGGTACTGAAGGCTACTGTCCTGCCTCCCTGCTCTGCAGCCCCAGAGCTGGGCTATGTGGCGGGAGAAGGGAGACTCCAGGCAGTCTCAGGATAAGGTGACTGATTACCTCTACATCCACTGCTTTCAGAAGCTCCAGAAAGGCCTCTTTTATTCCCCCCTTTTTGACTAAACTGTTGTATGCCTAAAGAAAAAAGTCCTTCTTATCCAGTGCGGTGGCTCCCGCCTGTAATCCTAGCTCTCTGGGAGGCTAAGGTCCATGGATTGCCTGAGCTCAGGAGTTCGAGACCAGCTTGAGCCAAAGGAAGACTCCGTCTCTACTAAAAATAGAAAAATTAGCCAGGTGTTGTGGCACGCCCCTGTAGCCTCAGCAACTCGGGAGGCTGAAGGAAAAGGATCACTTGATCCCAAAAGACTCAGGTTACTATGAGCTACGAAGGCATAGCACTTTATCCAGGGAGACAGAGTCTATCTAAAAAATTAAGAAGAAAAAAAAAAAGAAAGAAAAGAAAAAAATTATTTTTGTTACTTTAGAAGGCACAACATTCCACCATTTCTGATTTATTTAGGAATGGTTGGAATTATTACATCAGTGATAGGCTAGCTTTTAGAGATTGAGTGATTTCATCAAATAATTTAAAAAACTAAACTGGCTGAGCTAAGAGACAAAAGAAATTGTATATGGGAAATGACTGGGGTGGAGAGATGTAGAATTTAGGAGCTATCTAATAAATCCAAAGGAAAGAAAACATGAAATTCATGGTTGCTATTTCTTCCCCTCAGCTAGACAGTGCACTATTATCTTTTCTCTCTTTGTATAATTTAATCGCTGCTGTTATGTCTCTACCTCTATGTGTCTCAGTTGGACATTCTGGAAGGAAAGGTGCCTCTGAGGACAAGAGAGTAAGAATCTGTGTCGATCAACATTACCCCCAAGGAAGCCAGGCAGGTGCTGTGCAAAGTCTCCACTGGAATTCTATCCTAAGAAACCAGGGCGCAAGACTGAGCTGCATTTAAGCTTGCAGTATAGGGTGACGCCACAGGGTCATGTGACAGCTGCCTCTGTAGCTGCCACTGTCAGTAGTATTTAAATGAAAGGAAAAAAGTTGTAACAAGTGTAACATGCACATTAAAGAATACCAAGTTGGAGCCAATTAGGACGACAATTTGGCATTCCTGCCTCATGCATATGAAAAGGATATGCCATCAATGAGCAATAATGCACAGGAATTTGTGGGAGCACTCTACCTTCAATACATCAAAGACGTTGCTGCACACCTCCGTCTTTTTTATTCCCATTAGCTCACCCTTGTCAGGATGAAAAGAGCTCAGTGAATCAATTGCTTCTGTTGAGCTGTTTATATATTTTCCAAGTCATGATCAGGCCATTAGTCACTGAGCATATTGCACAGTAAACTAGAGTAACTGCAATTATGCAACTTCCCAAGAACATACACAGAGCATTTACAGTGAGGCCACAGTGCCAGCGAAATGTGCAATGGAGATTATTTGTCAGCAATTTCAAGAACCATGCACTTAAATGCCAAGTGAAATATATGCATGGCAGACACAGAAGTTGAGGGGGGAGAGAGGCACAAGTCACGCAGCAACATCAACTCTCCTGCAGAGCAGAGCTCTGAAAATGAAAAGTTACCCTGTGCACCAAATACAATGACTCCCCATTAAACAGCTGTCAACGTCATCTTTCTCCATTTACTATCCTTTATGAAGAGCCTGATACAAGGCAGCAATCAGAGGTGAAAAACCAAAACTGAATCCTGAACTCTTTCTCAGCTGTCCTCCTGCAGAACTCCCCCCCCCCCCCCAGCCAACATCTGCATCTAAACAGTCAATATTGGTCCAACAGAAATTTCTCTTCTCCTTTCTGTTTTCTTTTTTATCCCCCAGATCAGTAAAAATCATATACTTATATATTTGAGGATTTCCCAAAGTAATAAAGAACATTAATAGAAGACAAAGAAAGGGACATGCAAAAGTGGAATTTAATTTCTTTTATCAGGACCCTGAGACTCGTGCACACACATTGCCCATGATAAGCCAATGACAAATAGGAAGAAAGTGTCTTTTTCTTTTCTTTTCTTTTTTTTCCTCAAGAAAATTTTCAAGGTTATCAGCCACTCAAAAAACTCCCAGTGGGAAAATAAGAACTAAGGAACCATGAGGAAGGATCAAAGTCTCCACATTGACCGTACAAGTAAAAACATAAGCAAGAACCTTCCTAAGAGTGTTTTATAGTATTTTTCATGGCAAGAATGTTTCTCTTCGGTCTGTTAATCCTCACTTTCCTACTCCTATTCATATCCTTTATATGCATTTATTTGTTGAGTTATATATTTTAGCTGAACTTGGAATGACAGTTATTTTTAAGAGGCTGCCAACACGGGTCAAGAGGAACCTCAGAAACCTGGCTCACCATTGCTCTGGCATAAGGACTCTTGACAGCCAAAGGCAACCAGAAAGTTGATGAAAGCCAGGTTTCCAAAACACTTGAGAAAAGGCATCCTTTGCTTTCTTCCATCTGGACATTTCAGGAAAAAAGAAAAAAAAGACTTACCAAGAGGACTCCTTTTGTAACACAACCAACCACTTCCTCACATGTTTAGAATGCAAATCTAAGCATTCATATACCAGTCTATCTTAGGGCAAGATGAGCTTTCTTCACCTGGGACTGGCACGGGGTACAGGAGAAAGATGGTGCCCAATGGGCCAGCACACAGCTGCTTTCTAAATTGACAGCCTTGAGCTTCTCCACTGACAGCCTTCCAAAACTAACTGTGGCTGGTGGGATAAAGAGAGCAGTTTCTCAGATTCAGTGCCTCTAAGGTTATTTCAACTTTCTACCTCTGTTAACTTCTTGGCCGGAACTTTTGACACTGAACTCTCCTTAATATTCGTAATGCAGAGATGTTCAGAAGAAAAATCTCTCTGCTCATCAGGAAACCAAAGACCTGAGTCCTCTGTCTTCCACAGTTTGGAGATTATTATATTCAAGGGATTTGGGGGTTACCTGAGAGTGTTTATGACAGACAGACTCTTGGATTTAGGCTAGGCACAAACAAACCTTTCATGTGAGACTTTAAAAACAGACAGTGTCCTGTTTGAATTTTTGAACCCCATTCTAGTACAAACATGCTTGGTGACTAGTCCCAGAGGGTTAATGAGAGTTTTCTTCTTGGCAAATTGCTCTGCCACCATGGGTATTGCCCCTTCAGGATCCCTGCAACTTTCCTTTCTTTCTCTGTTCCCCGCTCCTTTCCCCTGAGATAGTATCTGTGCCCAAGCTGTAGGGGTTGAGGCGGTGCTTCCAAGTGCCAAGGAGCTGTCAGCGCCCCCAGCAGTGGCATGGTTCATGGTTCATGGTTCTCTTCCTGGCCTCTCCTTTGGTCTGGCGTGCTGACAGAAAATGGCCACTTTTTTCATCATTTGCCTGTTGTTCAGAGGCAGACCACAGTGCTGAAAAATCCAGCCCATACTCATAGCTTGAAGGCGCAGGGATGTCTAGAAGTCATCCTCCAAACTTCAGGGACTTTTGTCATGCTTGTCTCCTCAGTTTCTTCAAGAGAGAGAGAGAGATGTCTACCACCTGACCATCTGAGAAATAACATTTCTCAGATCTCATCTCCATTCCTTTGGAAAGATCGTAGACTTGCTTGACAGGGCACAAGTAGTCCCTGGATATTATCACAGCCACATTTCCCTCCAATTTGAAATTTTCTTTATTGGATTCCTAATAGGAGACCCAAATCCTTATGGATTATTTCCTATGGACCAAAGACTGTATTTTCTAGGGACTCCATGAAACCAAAAGAGTCTCAATAATTACTTGACCCAGTGGTCCTCTGAACTGATATTACCTAATACCTATTGTAACATAAAGATTCCCTAGTTTCAAATGCCCACCCAAGTGCTTGGCTAATTCAATAAAGGCTGTTGGGAGACATAGAGCTCTCCAGGGGGTTCTGAAGCCACATTCGAAAACCACTTACAGAACACAACTTCTTCATTTTCCTAAGGCTGAGAGAACTTAGGTTATTTGCCAAAGGCCACACTGTTAATGACAGCCCTAAAACTTCAGCACAGTTCCTGGTATGCCAGACCAGTCACATTCTTTACCTACACTTCCCAAGTATTTAGCATTCAGCAAAACTTCAATCATTTAGTCTCTGCTGATAGAGATAATGTATTCTTAATGAATATATAATTCAATTTCCTTGAATGTATTACATAACCTATAAATTGTTAGAATCTTATTAGCAAGTTAAATGTCTCCTTTCTTAAGTTAGGGGTGTTTTTTAAAAAAGAATTAAAGATTCTTCATTAATTTCCTTTCATTTTCTAAAAGAGATAGAGACTTCATGGGAATTAAATCAGAAGCATAATTAAATAAAATTTTCTTTAGGAAAACCAAGGAAATGGTCAATGAATTAACGTATTTGTTAATGTCTACAAATAACACACACACACTTACCCTTTCACCTCTGACTCCAGGAATTACTTATTACTTACTATGAGGGAAAGAATTTAAATGCTTTCATTGTTATGTCAGCTCAATCTGTGAGTGCATTACAAATCTCTTCCATGAGAACCCCATTTTGATCACTACTGCCATTTACGTATTAGCTTATATATAATACATGCAGATAATAAAGTAAGCAAACTGCATTTTGCTAAACTGCTAAAATGCAAGCTTTTGCCAAATGACACTGACCCTGCCACCCCTACCCCCATTATTCAGAAGGAGTCTTGCATGAGCTTTGGGTTTTCCCTTTCTGGGGAGGAACAACGGAATGAGTAATTAGTGAGGGCACCTCAGGTAGTTCCCCCACCCACAGACCAGGAGGCAGCTTGCACATTTGGACAGGATCACACAATAATGCTGCTGCACCCACACCCCCCACACACATACCACACACACACACACACACACACACACACACACACACACTCTTTTCAAGTCATCTTCTTATATAAAATACAGCAGTACTCCCTGCTAGAATCTGCATATTCCTCCTCCCCACAGGCAAGGCCTACCAGGAAGTTATACCTCCAAATCTTGAGTCTAATTTATATAGCTAACATAAAATCTTTACAGGTGATAAAAAAAAATAGTCAAATCTACACTGAAACAAATCAGGGAACCCAGGATCCAGTTATTATTTAGTCTCAAAACTGTAACCACTGAAATGTTCTTTAAAGTGTTATCAAGGCCTTAGACAAAAATATAATTTCACAAAGTCAAGATATTTTATTGTTCAATAAATTCTTTCAAGAGCAGAAAGCAGTGACTTTAGCTCTCTTGGCAGAGTGGTTTGTTAACTGTGTTCTACATAAAAACTTTTAAAAATGAAGTATTTTCAGGGACAAAAATTGTAAGTAATATATGACTAGTGTGATTTAATTTTTTTTAATATTTCTGATACTTAAAATAATATCTTAAAACAGAGTTTCCTTACTTGAGATTTCTGTATTTTTGAAGAATCCTCCACATGTGCCCACAAATTCACAAAAACACTAATTCAAAAATTACTCAAAATATGTTAACTAAGCTTCTAACTGCATCTAGCAAGGCATGATGGGACAGGTAATGATGTTTTCAGTAATACCTGGTTACACAGATTATAAATAATCATTCTAAAATATGTAACCAAGTCTAAAATTTAAAACCATATCCGATTCTAAAATATACAATATGCTCTGCTGAACTTCCAATTTACTAGGCAAAGTATACATACACTTCTGAAGTGTTCTCTCCAGTGTTATGAAAAACAGAGGCCATTTCAAACGTGTTAACACACAGTGAATTAGTGAATTACCTTAACAGAAGTTGTCCTAATTAAGAAAGGTATGCGTGGGGGCACAGTGGCTCACACTTTGTAATCCTAGCACTTTGGGAGGATCCTAGCACTTTGGAAAGGATCACACAATAAATCTCCAAAGCTGGAGAATCAGTTGAGCCCAGGAGTTAGAGACCAGCCTGAGCAACAGTAAGACCTTATCTCTACAAAACAATTTTTTTTTCCAATTAGTCAACTGTGGTGGCATGTGCCCAGAGTCACAACTGCTCAAGAGGCTAAGGCAGGAAGATTGCTTGAGGACTGAGCCCAGGAGCTAGAGGCTTCAGTGAGCTATCATGATGCCACCGTCCTCCAGCCCAGGCAACAGAAGAAGACCATGCCTCTTCAAAAAATAAAAAAAGGTATCCCATCCAATATTGGCAGCTTATATTTCTGGTTGTGTAATTAATCACTTCATAGAGGTCTGCCTCAAAGGCATCCAACACACAGACTTTATGAGAATTACACTGAAAGGAGTTATTTAATAGAAGAAATTGCTTAGGCTATGTGGCTATCCCTGAAATACAGATACTTAGCCACTAAATATTACATTCCAGGCCAGAAACAGAAAGGATTAAATAACATATTCATATGGAGAGCTAATTTTTCCATCATTAACAAACAGGAGCCCTTACTAGCATTTCAAGGCAAGATTTTTTTTTTTAATTCCTACAAATATTTAAGTACAATCTCTCTAGACTTTCTTAAAAAACACAGTTTATTTAAAGATATAAGTGAAATCCATCAAATAAACAAGAAATATTTACTGAGAACTTCCTATGCGGCCAGGATTATGTTTCTATCTAAGAAGACTTACGAACTTTGAGCATATTTGCAAAATTATTTAACTTTATAAAGTATTTCAATAAATAATGTAGTCTTCCAAAATGTGCATGGGGCTGTAATTCCATCTAGTTCCTATGATGACACCATAAGCCTTGGATGGAATTACAATCTTAAAGTGAACAATCAGAGCGTGCTACTACTCCACACGCTCAGAGAATTCAGGATGAACTCAACTTCTAAAATAATAACCACAAAGCCAAGGGCATGTAATTACAGCCCAGAGACCAAGTGTCTGTTACCAGTATACAAGAAATGTTCAATTGAAAGTACCACCTCTGTTTGATTCTTTGAAGAATCTCCATACTGTTTTCCATAGAGGTTTTACCCACTGGTGGTGTATAAGAGTTTCCTTCTCTCTGCAACCACATCAGCATGTATTGTTTTGGACATTTTAATAAATGCCATCCTACCTGGGGTAGGGTGATATCTCACTGTGGTTTTAATCGGCTTTTCCTTGATGATAGAGATATTGAGCATTTTTACATATGTTTACTGACCATTTGTCTATCTTCTTTTAAAAGGCCTCTGTTCAAGTCTTTTGTCCACTTTTTTTTCTCTTTTTTTCTTTTGCTTTATTTTTTTTTTTTATCAATTTATTTATTTTTATTGTTAAATCATAGCTGTGTACATTAGTGCAATCAAGGGGTACAATGTGTGTATATTTCATATACAATCTGAAATATTCTCATCAAACTGTTCAACATAGCCTTCATGGCATTTTCTTAGTTACTGTATGTAGGCATTTGTTTTCTGCATTTAGTAAGTTTCGCCTGTACCCATTCTAAGATGCACCATTGATGTGGCCCCATCCATTACCCTGCCTCCACCCTAACCTCCCCCCTCCCTTCCCCTTCCTTGGCCCTTTTCTCATAGTCTTGTGCTATAGTTGGGTTATAGCCTTCATGTGAAAGCTATAATTTAGCTTCATAGTAGGGCTGAGTACATTGTATACTTTTTCTTCCATTCCTGAGATACTTTGCTAAGAAGGTTGTTTGTCTTTTTCTTGCTGATTTGCTTGAGTTCTTAGTAAATTCTGGTTATTAATCCTTTTCAGATGTATACTTTGCAAATGTTTTCTTTCATTCTGTAGGCTTTTTACTCTGTTATTATCTTAGCTGTGAAGAACCTTTTAAATTTAAACAAGTCTCATTATTTATTTTTGTCGTTGCTATGATTGCCATTGAGGTCTTCTTCATAAATGCTTTGCCTAGGCCAATTAAAAAAGTTCTACCAACATTTTCTTTTAGCATTCTTACAGTTTCGTGCATTACATTTAAGTTTTTTATCAATCTGAAATTAATTTTTGTAAGTGCTGAGAGATGTGGATCCTGTTTTCCTTCTGCATGTGGCTATCCAATTCTCCCAGCACTATTTATTGAATAGGGATTCTTTTCCCCAGTGTATATTTTTGTCTCTTTTGTCAAAGATTGGTTGGCTATATGTTCTCTCTTCCCTTCTATTGGTGTATGTCTCTATTTTTGTGCCAACACCATGCCCAAAGGAAAGAAATTATTTTATCAGAAAGATATCTGGGGGTGGTGCCTGTGACTCAAAGGAGTAGGGGCACTGGGCCCATATACCGGAGGTGGCAGGTTCACACCTGGCCCCAGTCAAAAAAAAAAAAAAAAAAAAAAAAAAAAAAAAAAAGATATCTGCATTCAAAGGTTTATTAAAGCACAATTTACGATTGCAAGATGTGGAATCAACCCAAGTGCTCATCAATTCATGAGTGGATTAATAAAATGTGATTAATATATTCTATGGAATACTACTCAGCCACAAAGAAGGGTAAATTAAAGCCTTTTGCAACAATTTGTATGAACTAGAGACCATTATCCTAAATGAAATATCTAAAGAATGGAAAAATGAACACAACATGTACTTGCTATCCAGTGTTTTGTTTTGTATATTGGTTTATGCCAACCAACAGAACACACAAAAATGAAACATCAGTAGGGTCAGTCCCTAACATTGGTAGGAGTCTGTTTTAAATTGAAAAGAACCAATGAGCACATGTATCACAGGGGGAAGTAAACCTGGGCGGAAATCAAACAGGGGGAAAGAGAAGGAAGGGATGGGTGAAAACCTGCCTAATGGGTACAATGAATACTATCTGGACAATGGGCACACTTATAACCCTAACTAAAGCATGACAAAAGTGAACCATGTAACCAAGAACATTTGTACCCCCCATAATATTTTGAAATAATAAAGAAGAAAGACCTCATGTTAAGTGAGATAAGTGAGTCACAGAAGGATAAATACTGAATACCACTTACACAGCATGAGGTACCTAAAGTAGTCAAATTCACAAAGACAGAATGTAGAATGGTGGTTGCCAGGGGCTGGGGAGAGAGAAAAATGGGGATTTATCATTTATAAGTGTAAATGTACTTGGTGACACTGAAATGCATACTTAAAAATGGTGAAAATAGTAAAAAAAAAAAAAAAAGAAAGAAAAAGTACCATCTTGCCTTATAGTAGCAAGACCTATTTAATAAATCTGAAAAACCTACCTTTTCTTCTCCAAGATTGAACTTTCTACTTTTTGTGTAAAGGAAATTTCCGCAAGGTTCTACTTCATAAATGTGATATAGATATTGGGTGATGACAAGATTGTCTGGATGCTACCTGTAAAATCTTAGACTCTTCTGATACCATCTAAAACTTAAAAACTGAAAACTAAAACTAAAACTTAAAAACTCCAAGGAGTATAATGCATTAAGAAACCGGTGTGTGTGAATCATACTGCAGAGCCCTATGAAATTACTAGCATTTCTTCTAATTCTTTGGGGCTAGTCTGACATATATTAGCATAAACAAAGCAAAGGGCCTTGTGTCTGCAAGAAGAAAAAAATAAAGATTTATCTAGTGAGATTAAACTCAGGGTTATTACAGAAAAAAATGAATTTAGAAACAGATTCAGAAGTTCCCTGGGAAAACAAAAGACAATGACACCATGAATCAGCATTTTCGACAAGCAGCCCAGAATCAAAGAAGAAACACAAAGAATGCAGACAGCACCGTGAGGAAAGAAGACCCAAATAGGGACAAATTTAGCTGTGTATTTACATTCAGAACACACATGGCTTCCATGATCTTTTCATGCCTTTATCCTACCAAACTTTGGTGGGTGCTTAATAGAGGTCACCAAAGCACTGTACAATCAGTATTGCCATAGCAACCAGGAGACTAAAATAAAATATCTCTGTCAGAAATCCTCACCAAACAAAACACAAGGGCTAAGGAAACTGCACTTTCCTGTAGCCACTTTTAAGTCTGTCGTACTTCTGACTATCCACAGAGGAAGGGATGGGCCGTTCCCATGAAAACTGAGTTCGCCAAGGAACCCCTGTGGATTACGTGTCACTGGGTTCCAGTCTGAGAGTTGAGAACTTACTATTAATATTAGCTCTTCAGTGTATTTCCAAGTTCCGGGGGCTTGTGTATACTGCATCACAGCGGTTACCAAAATAAAAAGTAACCAGATAGGAGACAATAAAATAATACTGATGAATTTCCATGAATGTGATATGTACCATTTAGAGCAGTGGTTCTCAACCTTCCTAATGCCACGGCCCTTTAACACGGTTCCTGTGGGTTGCAGCAACCCACAGGTTGAGAACTGCTGATGTAGAGGTTTGGCTGAAAAATGTTTTTGTTAAATGAAAAAGGACGAATGCAATGTCTGTCTCTTAGGGGCTGTCCTTCCCCAGGACTTGAGAAAACACACTGGATATACACAAATAAAAAAAGAGTTTTTGACAGCTCTGAAGTCATAGTAAGAAAAAATGGAGATAGGGTACTAAGCTCAACTCCAGAGGCTAGCTCATACAGAACTGCCAACTGAATTAACAGGTCAAGGCTTTTCCTAGCTGAGGGTTTCTGTCTCAATGACAAGTAACTCTTAACTCTGCCTTCCCCATAGAGCACCAACTCAATTCAGAAGTCATTACGTACCTGCTTAATATTGCAGGCTGAATAATTTTCCCTTTGATGGAACGTAGCCAGCCTGGCTCAACATAATACTACAACCCAAAAGTAGATGAGTAATTGTGAAAAGACGGAAGTTTTTTATATACCCCCTCTCCACAAAATATTCTGGCATCTAGGCTGCTTTCCTCCTGTGCGCACTGATTTACAAGTGGGGCTACCTAAGAAGCAATACCATGCTAAAACTATCAGTAAATTACTTGGTAAAATCCAGCTTAATGCCTTCAGACTCTCATTTATGATATTTCTGACAATGACCAAAAGCTGGTTAGACATCTTTCTCCTTTTTCTAGGTGCTTTACTGAAAGGAAGCATGGAAATAGACACACTGGGAGGTAAGTGTGTGTGTCTGTTATGTATGTTTATGTGTGTACGCATGTGCATTGTGTATATGGATATGTGTGTATGTATGTGCATTTGTGTATGTGTACATGTGAGTGCAGATTCGTGTGCATGTGTATATTATATAATGTGTGTGTGAGTGTATGTGTGGTGTGAATGTATATGTGTGTACAAATGTATGTGCATACCTAAACACTCTGCTTTTCTTACAGACAGCAGGAATGTTTTATTTGGCACATCTTAAAGCAAATCAAGACAATACTTAACTCTTCAAGACAAAACTGGTGAGTCAGGAAGTATTTTGGAAATCAAGAGTTGAGTCTGTTTAAGTCATAAGGAAAGCAAGTCTGGGACATGAAAGCAAGTTTCTATTCCAAATAGAAAAGAGTGAGAAAGATGGCATTTTGTAATTTAAATTCTTATTTTTAATTAACAAATAATACCTAGATCCATTATATTTATGGGGTATAATAATGTTTTGATATACGCATAAACTATAAAATAATTATACCAAGCTAATTAACATATCCATTCACCTCACGTACTTACTTTTTATAGCGAGAACATTTAAAAACATATCCTTCTAGCGATTTTGAAGTATACACTTAATGGATAATAATGAATTGTGATGATCATCCTGTGTAACGTATCCCACAAACTCATTCCTCCCTGAATAACTGGAACTTAGTACCCTTTGTTCAACTGAAGATGGATTTTGCTGGCAATTCAAATTTTTTAACAAATCCTTCCTTTATAGCCAGGTGTGGTGATTTGTGCCTAAAGTTCCAGCTACTCCAGAGGCTGAGGTGAGAGGATTGCTTGAGGCCAGGATTTTTTGAGTCCAACATGAGCAACACAGGGAGACCTCATCTCTAAAAAAAAATAAATCATTCATTTGTTTCCTCATTTGAAGTTTTTACCCACTACAAGAAAAGAGGAAGATGAAACTAACAAAATAAAACTGAACTAGTCAGGATCCTTGAGCACTGAGGAGTCCAGTAATTCATTCTAAATTTTTTTTTTAATTTATTATTATTTTAAGACATGGTCTTACTATATTGCCTAAACTATCCCCGAGCTCTTGGGCTCAAGCAATCTCCCTCCTCAAGCTCCTGAGTAGCTTCTGGGACTAGGGACATGTGACAATGCATCCAGGTTACTAAGTTGTGTTTTTTTCTCTGTCTTTTTTTTTTTTTTTTTTTGAGAGAGAGTCTCAACATTGTCTCCCTGGGTAGAGTACTATGGTGTCACAGCTCACAGCAACCTCAAAGTCTTGGACTCAAGTGATCCTCTTGCCTCAGCCTCCCAAATAGCTGAGAATACAGGCACCCGCCACAACATCCAGCTATTTTGAGGAACGGGTCTTGCTCTTACTCAAGCTGGTCCCAGAGTGCTAGGATTAAAGGCATAAGCCACCATGCAGGAGCCTGGTTTTTTGTTTGTTTGTTTGTTTGTTTTGAGACAGGGTTCCACTCTGTTGCCCTAGGCGAAAGTGCAGTGGTGTCATCATAGCTCACCATAGCTTTGAACTCCTGGGCTCAAGTGATACTCCTGCCTCAGCTCCTGAGTAGCTGGGACTGCAGGTGCATGCCAACATGTCCAACTCAGTTGTTTTTCATTTTTTGTTTGTTTGTTTTTTAATTTTTGTTTTGTAGAGATGGGGTCTGGCTTTTGTTCAGGCTAATCTTGAACTCCTAGGCCTCAAGTGATCCTCCCACGTTGGCCTCCCAAAGTGCTGGGATTATGGCAGGGGTCCTCAAACTGCAGCCTGCAGGCCACATGAGGCGGTGATTGTATTTGTTTCCATTTTGTTTTTTTACTTCAAAATAAGATATGTGCAGTGTTGCATAGGAATTTGTTCATAGTTTTAAACTATAGTCCAGCCCTCCAACAGTCTGAGGGACAGTGAATTGGCCCCCTGTTTAAAAAGTTTGAGGACGCCTGGATTATGGTGTGAGCCACTGCACCTGACCCCATTTGTTGCTCTTGTTTTAAAAGTATTATTTGTGTCCTGATTGGGGAACTTCTAGGACAGCAATTCTCAACCTGTGGGTCTCGACCTACAGCAACTGTATTAAAGGGCTGCAGCCATTAGGAAGGTTGAGAACCACTGCTCTAGGATGAAGAAGACCATCACAGTGAGCTCGATTCATAACCTTCAGCACTTAACCCTATCAGCAACTTGTCTTTCAGCAGTTGACACATCCCACCACTGTTACTCTCCCACGTGGCAACTATACACATGAGGGACACTGATTGACATTACCAAAAAGGATTAACTCCAAAGTTTCTCTTGAAGGTTTTATAGCTATCCTCCAGCCGTTCCTCATTTTTCACAGGCAATCAACCTCTTGATGGGGATTAGAGCAGCAACAGTTTTAGAACTCCCAACACAGAGATGATAAGTTATAAACCATGGGAGAAGATAATTGAAAAATATATTTCCAGGCTCATTGGAAAATATATTTCCATTTATTGAGAAAAGGTACACTCAAGTGTTCAGGAGCATACCAATCACAGAATTGTAGTACTGGCAGAGAGACCTTGAAAATCATGTATTTCAACTTCTCCTACTAAAATAAAAAAATGAAATAAATAAATGGAGGTGGAAAGAGGGAGAGTGACCTGCCAAGCCATGGTTTTTTAATCTGCATTGATCTAGCCGGCCTGGGGAGGGTGGGGTGCTTCAAGGGAGACCTGACCACAGACAGGCAAGGCGGCCTCTCTCCACTCAAAGCCCCTTCAAGGTGACACCAGGGCAGCTCTCCCACCACCTGTGCCTCCTGTCCTTACATCACCTGATCGCATGTTAGGAAAGGATTGACAAATAATGACTAAGCTCTAAAAACTGAGAATGAGACAAAGGAAAAAAGGGGAGATAAGAAGAGAGACAATGAGAGAGTCAGGAAACGCCTTATTGTTGAGCGAGCGGTCACTACTTGTGCCTTTGGTCACATTTAACTGTGTGATGAAATCATGGGCCGCAACCCCCCTGTATTCTGTAATGGAAAGGATGGGTTTGGGCTAGAATTCCACTGCCTCACAAAAATACCCCTTTGGAATCAGGCAGGTCCCAGGTCGTTATCTGCTGCTTGTATCACTGTCATCACTGTGTACAGGGCAAAGCTCCCTGGGGGTAGGAACTTTGTCTTGCTCAGATTATATCGCCCTAAACCCTACATGGGGCAAGCTAATGAAAATTTACTGAAAGATTGAATAAAAGCTCCTGTGAGGAATGAAGAAAAAATATGCATAGTTTGAAAATGCATATGCAGTATTGTAACTTTCTGTAAAGGAAAATGAAGAAAGGTCTATTTAAAAGAACATTAGATAAGATCTTTTAAGGGGTTTTTCATATTTATAAAAAGCTCAGGTGCATTAAAAATGGAAAGCACCTATGAAACAGCTGCTATCCATTTCATCTATTAAGGAGGTACATCAGTTGAACAAGCATAGTTCCTGAGTTACAAAGAGTTTACAGCCTAAACACCATGTAGAGAAAACAGGTTAAAAGGGTGGTAAACAAATAGTCACTGAGAAGATACCCTGAACAAATACTAAACAAACAAATGTATAGGGTACCTCAAAGGTGGTCCCTTAAGTCACATGCATATGGAAGATGCAGCTAACATACCTTTATTTACAAAATACATATTACAAAATTTTCCAAAATATTTACAAAATATTCTCTATGTGTTGGCCACCTCTTTGTAAACTTGTGCAATATGTATTTTGCAAATAAAGGTACATTTAGTTACAATTTCTCATTTTATTTTCCCTATGCATGGTGACTTTAGGCGCAATCTTTGGGTACCCTGTAGTTGAAGCAGAATATGAATGGAAGTTCTAGGCATAGTCAAAATAAAAATGGTCAGTGTGGGTTCTGTGGTCTGAATGTCTGTGTCCTCCCAACATTCATATGTTGAATCCTAACTCCCCAGTTGACAGTCACAGATGGTGGGATCTCCGGAGGTACCTCCTGGGTGGGCTTAATAAAAGAAGTCCCTGGGAGCTGACTCACACCTCCCAGCTCCAGCCTGTGAGACACAGAAGAAGAGAAGACACCACCTGTGAGCCAGAGACTGAATGAGCCCTGAATCTGCCAGATCGTTGATCTTAGCAGCCTCTGGAACCGGGAGGAATAAAGTTCTACTGTTCAGAAGCACCCAGTTCAAGGTATTTTGTTACAGCAACCCAAATAGACTCTGTGTATCTTCCAACAAGCTCTATGCAGCATATATGATTGACCTGTTTGCAACCACTGAAAGTCAGTATTTCTCTTGCTGCTTTTAAAGTCACACCTCTGCCTTAGCAGTTACATATACAATCACAAGTTAAGTATATATGGCAAATAATTTGGATGATTACTTTGGGTCTTCAGCTAATTTGCTAACTATCTAATGAGATAAAATTACAACTCAAGCTTAGGTAGGTATAATATTAACAAAGTTAATTGTAAGATTTGCCTATTTTAAAGACTCAAGAAAGATAATTACATCCAATGAATACATACATATTCATATAATGAGTACAAGTACCTAATCCTTAAAAAAATGTTTAATGAAGTTTTGGCCATTGCTAATGCATTAAAGATAAAGAACAGTAACTACTTTAAAAAACAAAGACTATAGAATAAGCAACGTGTTAGGTACTTTATATGTCTTCCATCTTGTTCTTATGGGAACATTAAATGTTCTATTAATACATTTTTGTTTTAGAGATGCAAAAACTGAGGCTGGGGAGCTCAGTAATGAACCCAGAATCTCAAATTGGCAGATCTGGGTTCAACACTTTAGTTAGAATGATCCCAGGCCTCCCATGCAGTCTTTGTAGATGGAAGATAATGTATGGATACCCCGTCCTCCCCCCCTGAACATGTGGGTACCCTACACTGGACAGCATGTGGCATCATGTGAAGAGTGTGGGCGTTAAAGCCCATGCTCCTACGTTCAGATTTCAGTTCTGCCGCTCACTAGTGCATGCCCTAACTCTCCCTGCACCAGTGCCCTCGGCTCTAAATGTTGTTTCAGAATCTTAATAGTACCAGAAGAACTGATATCTATCTACTCACAAGGCCATTGTGAGGATTAAATGAATCCAGGCACATCCAGTACAGAGAACAGAAAAACTGTAAGTAAATGTTTACTATCCTTTGGAATTCTAAAGAGAATTTGAGTCAAATGGCCTCAGCCACTGGATGACCTTAGGCAAGTCCCTCAAAGCTCCAGAGCTCTGTTTTCTCCATCTGTAAAAAACGAGATACCAGCTGCCTTGCTTCCTTTTCAGAACTGTCATAAGAAATAATGGCAGGCAAAATATGGAAAAGTGCTTCAGAAACTAAAAAGTGCCATTGATTCCGTGGGCATGTGAACTGTCATCAACTTTCAGCCTCTTGAAACCAAAGAGGTTATCTGTATTCCACTCTCTCCTGCCTCAGAATTTAACATTAAGCATCAGTCCCAAAGCTTGACACTGAACTCCCTATAATAAAAGAACACATGTCCGGTCACCCAGGACTCCATCAAACGGAACTCTATTAACTAACTCCTTCTGCACACCCACCGTGCGAAGGTAATTGATGTTCACCATGACCCTGAAGCACTCCAAGACTCTGAAGTACCTTCAGGGAAAGATTAAATTATGTTCAGCCTAGTTTATTATGAAGTGTATTTAATTATACTCAGATTCTTTGAAAATTGGTGACCTAGGAAAAGCACAGAGAGTAAGTCACAGGCTCTCTGGTAACTGGAAGCCTCTCCTCACCAGCCCACCCCAATCACCTTTTATCAGAGTTAATTGTAAAAACTACAGTCCACCCTAGGGTAAGAAAAACTGGGATTCCAACACACTAATTATAAAAGGTAAAAGAATTTGGCCCTGCGTAATCCTCAAGGACCACTAGTGTTAGAAATACTAAAGTCAAAATCTTGAAACAATGAAAACTTTCAATTATGTAAGATGCTTACATGTCTCAAATATAATTTTGTCCCTGCTAACAATGAATTGAAACATTTGAACAAGGAATAAACATACCACTATCTTATTTTTATCAATACTTAAAAAGTATAAAAACAGATGAGTAAGTTAGTATTACAATCCTAAGAATCCATGAGAAATTAATATCTCGTTTTCTTAGGTAAGTTTTGTCCCTTATTTTAAAGAAATTACAATAATGATGAAATAATGAAGATAATAATAAAATAAAAGGTCACACTACATTAGGGTTGTAAAGATATGCTTATTTACCTTTATTTAAATTAGTTCAATTCTGTGGAATTAAATTATCTTTCCAATGAAAAACTGGGAAACGAATGTGAGTTTTAAGTACTACATTTCAATGTTAAGGGAAAAGGAGTGTTTGGTTGTCTTTTAACAACTTTTATCCTATTGATAGTTTCTCTCTGGGGAATCACTGATAAGAGCGGGTCTTTCTACCTCTGCTTAAACATCTCAGTTGACAGAGGTCTCATTACTAAAGCAACCAGCTTGTTCTATTTTTTTGTTTTTTTAAGAGTCCTGATTTCCAGAATGTTCTTCCTCATGTGGAGTCTGACTCTCCTTACCATTAACTTCCCTCTAGTTCTTAGTTCTTAGTTGGGCTCCCTAGAACCACTTCAGTAAGTGATCTCACTTCCCACCAGGTTTTCTGCTAGGCATGTGCATTTTATCAGTTAAATAATAACCAGCTTCTACTCAAAACTTTCACATGTTATTCTGTAAAACATGGTTCTTCGCAACCACCTGCCACCTGCTGAAGGGACTCTTGGGCACCATGACTCTATGGGAACAATGAGGCCATCCTGGGATATTTGGCATTTTTCTTGAAAATCAGCTACAACATACACTGTTTCTATGACAGATAAATTCTAAGTTCCAAAACTCAGGATCTTTCTGAAAAGAATCCATGTATAAGTCAGTATTTCTAATATTAGAGAAAATATTTTTCATGAAAAACGAGGTTCTGATTTATCACTCTATCTTTTTACCAGTCTTATGAGGCTAGAAAGTGTTTTGGTGCCTGCATAAAAATTCCAATGCTCCTCCATTCTCAGCAGAAGCCCACATAGCAGGCTAACAAATCCCTACCATCCAAAAGACCACCTCTCTCCTGCTTCCCGGGATAGCAGGAGCTACAGAGAAATGGCACCAATGCCTCTAAATCACAGGCCTCTGTCTCCTAGGGATCAGCTAAGTACACAAACAAGCCTGCCAGGTATGTGGACAACTCGAGAGCCCTGGACCTGGCCTTAGACTGAGGCAGCTTTTGAAGCTCTTAGTCTACACCTAACAAAGCCCCCCCTTGCTAAGAGCAAGGAGGAAAGGGGGGGCTTTTAGTCTTTTATTTTATCTAATACCCATTTGTGCTATTACTAAACCAAAAAATTCCATGCATACTGACAGCTCTTATTTTATATATTTGTGTTCTATTTAAACTTGGACAATCCTATTTGGCTTTCTCATCCTCCGTCACCCTGAATATGGCCAGGAACACCTCAGGCGACACTGGCTAGGTCAGGAGAGCAGGGAATTAAAATTTATAAATTAAAATTAATTAAATTTAATTAATTATAAAATTAATTTATAAAAATCAGGCCAGGAGTGGTGGCTCACACCTATAATCCTAGCACTCTGGGATGCCGAGGCGGGTGGATTGCTTGAGGTCAGGAGTTTGAGAACAGCCTGAGCAAGAGTCAGACCCTGTCTTAAAACTAGCTGGGCATTGTTTTGGGGTTTTTTTTTTTTTTGAGACAGAGTCTCACTATGTTGCCCTGGGTAGAGAGTACTGTGGCGTCATAGCTCACAGCAACCTCCAACTCTAACTCTTGGGCTTAAGCGATTCTCTTGCCTCAGCCTCCCAAGTACTTGGGACTACAGGCGCCCGCCACAATGGCCGGCCATTTTGTTGCTGTTGTTGCCATTGTTGTTGTTTAGCTGGCCCCGGGCCAGGTTTAAACCCGCCAACTTCAGTGTATGTGGCCAGCACGGTAACCATTGTGCTACAGGCGCCGAGCCACCAGCTGGGCATTGTGGTGGACACTTATAGTCCCAGCTACTTGGGAGGCTGAGGCAGGAGAATCAAATGAACCCAGGAGTTTGAGGTTGCTGTGAGATATGATCCTATGGCATTCTAGCCTGGGCAACAAAGTGAGACTGTGTTTCAAAAAATAAATTAAAAAATTATAAAATTCAGCTTAGTGATATTGTAACTTTCATCATCTGGTTTCTCTTAAATTTACAGATAAAGACAAATATAAAAGGAGCTTTAAGACTTGTCAACCAAGAAAATAGATAGGACAGGGGTCATGGCATAAAAAAGAATTATGAGCCTCTGAGCCATCCTGATGCTACTATATCACTGTAGGAACTTTACAAAAAGTCTCCAAGAAAAAAAAAAAAAAGAGCACTCTATTTAGGAAAGGAGGAAACTTTATAACCACAATTTATAAAACTTTCTGCCTGAAAATGCTGAGGGCTGTTTTTTTACCCCCTTCTAACAATGTCAGCACTTGATGCATTTAAACATTGAGTAAACACACTATCTAAAAACAGTTAATACTGGGAGTATACGGAATTCAATATTTAAATCTTTACTAAAAAATATGGAAGTAAGAACAAAAATGAATAATCACTAAGGAGGAACTGTTAAGAATTACGGTTTTGCATTCTCTTTGTAGAAAAAAATATATGAAGGCAAGAAATAAACTTATTTTCTAACCTACTGGTCAGAGGGCACAGCTGTTGTAAATCCCTTACACTTAAGTACATGGAGATAATTTTGAAACTCCTCTCCACAGAACAGTGGAAATTGGCTTGTCTCCTCTTCATTTCCAAGAGAAAGGTAGATTTGACCCTAAAAACTAAAAGAGGAAAACACTAGAGCATGTGTCGTGCAATTCTTTCTCAACTCTTCTCCAATATCCTTGCTATATGAACCTGTCAGTCCTATCAGTAAGAGTTTTAAGGAAGTTCTGGCAAGGTTAACCCTCCCCTCCCCCAAGACACTACCTTGACACGTGTTTGTACCAACACTGCCATATTAAAGGTGATGGGCGCATAAAAGCCCCACCTTAAGCCTTATAGAAGGCTTATCTGTGTAACAGAAACATTTGTAGCCTCTTAGTATTTTGAACTACTAAAATAAAAATAAATAAAATAAAATGGAAACATCACAGCAGAATGGGATATTATTAGTATTGGTGGGCCCAGTACACCTTCTGATGCATTTTAAATAGATTTCAATAATACCACATGCATTAATTTTACTTTAAATTATAAATTGGGACTCACGCCTGTAATCCTAGCACTCTGGGAGGCCAAGGTGGGTGGATTGCTTGAGCTCACGAGTTTGAGACCAGCCTGAGCAAAAAGCTAGACCCCTGTTTCTACTGCAAATAGAAACACTGAGGCAAGAGGATCATTTGAGCCCGAGTTGGAGGTTGGCTGTGAGCTATGATGCCAGGGCACTCTATCCAGGGTGACAGCTTGAGTCTCTGTCTCAAAATAAGTAAATAAATAAATACATACATACATAAATAAATTAGAAATTGGGAAAATTCCTCAGCATATGATTAATTTTCATATTATGAAGTATTAAGAAAAAAATTATAAGTACAATTAAAGTTTGTTGTCATCCAATTATTATCATCTCCACTTCAAGTATTTACATTTTCACCCTTGGACTGGTATATGACCCTTCTCAGGCCTTCTCTTCCCTTGAAATCTCAGTTGTAGAGATGCTATTTAGAATAGAGCTGTACTCTTGTCTTTAATAGCCCTTCCCCTCCCCTCTTTTCTTTTTGGACTAGAAACTCTTTTTTTTTTTTTTTTTTTTGAGACAGAGCCTCAAGCTATCACCCTTGGTAGAGTGCTGTGGCATCACAGCTCACAGCAACCTCAAACTCCTGGGCTTAAGCAATCCTCTTGCCTCAGCCTCCCACGTAGCTGGGACTACAGGCACCTACCACAATGCCCGGCCATTTTTTAAATTTGTTTGTTTGTTATTGTTGTTGTTGTTGTAGTTGTCATTGTTTGGCAGACCTGGGCCGGATTCGAACCCTCCAGCTCTGGTGTATGTGGCTGGCGCTTTAGCCACTTGAGCTACAGGCGCCACCCTGGACTAGAAACTCTTTACAGAGTTTCTTAACTTCTTTCCACTTAAGTTTCTCCCCCCTCTCTGTCATAAGAACAACACTCTCGCTAGGCTCACTCCCCAAATGTTTATAACTGCCCCATTTACTGCTGCTCTCTCTAGTTAAATGATCCACCTGCCTTCCCAAGGAACCAAATATTTCTTCCTTCTAAATATTTTAGACCCTTCTAACAAAGCCAAACACAAACAACATTAATAAGTCTCTTCATAGCACCTAAGAACAAGTAAAGAGTCAAGTCCTGATAAGCAATGGGACATGGATACTGTTCCCACCCAGCTGCCCCATCTACTAGGAAGAGACCCACCCAGGTAGTCGCAAGCTTTGCCCTAGGAATAGAATGAGATCCCTTCCTGAGACTGTACTGTCACTCTGCAGACACTTCTCACCCACAATGCTCTCCTATTTCAAGAAGCACCAGGAGAGAATATTTACCCATTCCAATTATCACTTCTAAAACACAGTAAGAGGACAGGCCACAGAGGTAAAAGGACTAGGGGGGCAGCAACCGGTTCCAGTACTCAGTGGTTAACTTTTCACCTGCATTGCAAATTAACAGTGTTCATTATTTATTTGAACAGCACCTAAGCTACTTCAAGTCTAAACGTGTCACTCTATCATTAGAGACTGCTGGTAGAGGACTTCACTGAACTATTGCCATATTCACACAGCACCAACCCCTCCTTCCCTTCCCACTCTTACTCCTGGTACCTACAAGGTGATGCTTCCTTGTTCTAGGCTTCTACTCAACACAACATTGGGCTTTTCATAAACAAACCTTTTTCTGAAGTGGATTAACCAGCTATGGCACATGTGCAATCACTAAAAACTGTTCAAAATCTCCATAGATGCTTTCCATGGTATATAGTAATGACGCTTAGGAATTTTTTCTGTTCTTCTTAAAGTATGAGAATAATTAAGTTGGAATATTAAATTTTAGGGCAAACTAATTTTTAATATAATCTCAATAATAAAAAAAAATCCTAACTGAAATAAAAAAGATGTGCCTGATGAAGAAAAACCATTAAATTAGGAGTCTGGAGAGCTGCTTTTCTGACTCAGTCATCAAAACAATCTGGGTGTTGTAAGTTTGGTCATTTAATCTCACTATGTTTCACATTTCTCCTCTGTAAAATTAGAACATTAGGTTAGATTAAAGCCCTTTCAGCTCTAAAATTCTATGACCACGCTTTTAATTCAATAAATTGAACTGTGTTTAAAACAGCCTACTTTTTAAACTTCCCTCATTTTATTTAAAGGCAGAAGAATCTCAAATGTATGTCAGGAAAATATAACCAGAAAAGAAAACAAAATATTTAACTTGTGCAACACAAACTTTGTCCAGAAATTAATATCTGCTCTTTACTTTCAGAAAAAGTCTTAGTTTGTTTTCTGTTGTTCAATGTTCAGCTTACCATTAGATAAGAAATAATACATGCCTGCTGCAAGTTCATGTGCAGGAGCTGATTTGCTGTGCTCAAGGGTTCCGGAGTCCTACTGCAGAAAGGAGCTTCTCTATTACTCACTATTAAACTGCATTTTAAAAACCAACAAAATCCAGTTCAGAAATAAGCAAGCAAAATCTTGGTGTCACCCATCAAAAACGGTTACAAATTTCAAGCTCATCTCAGGATCTGTTACCTCACCACCCAACATTTTACAAACTGAGTAACTATTTCCCCATCGTTTACTAGGGAAAAAATGACCAAGATAAAAACAAAAGGGGAACAGACACTGAAGCTTGGGAGTAGTGAAGAACAAAACACGTTCAGCTAAATTCAGAGTAGACTGCAAGTAGGTGTCAGGGAGCACTGAATCAGAAAAAGTAGAGACGTCATTTCATCGTTTGTTTATTCATAGTTTTACCTTTGACTCATCAGAGTGAAGTCTGAGAACTGTTTGTGGGTCATAGCAAAGAGAGTTCTGAAGCCCAATGTGACTTCCAGGGAGAGTAAAGCAGACAGACCACACTGCATGAGCCAGCAGAGCAGATACTGAAAGATGATAAGAAGAAAGAGAGGCCTTGTTTTTATTAACATAAGACCTCAGCAACTTCCTCAGACTTCCCCAAATGAAATGTCAGAGGCATGATTTTGAATAATAATCAACTCCCACCCTAAAACATTATAAATGCAGTACTAATTATGGGCCATTCTTGACCGAATAGATTTTACTCACCAACAAGAAAAAAAATGTAAATTTCCAAGTAGGAAGCAACACAATACAGAGTTTAAAAAATAAAATTCTTAATCCTCTCAGGATGAAACACACTACTTAAAATAAACTGAATGACACCTAAAATGATCTGTTGAATGAGAAGAAAAGCTATTCCGAGTCACAAAATAAACTATTATTAAGCCATAGAAGCTTACTCTGTATTCTCACTCTCCTTTTCAATGACATTTTTATGAAACACATGTGGTAGGCAGTTCATATATTTCAGCAGAGGAAAAATAATGCTTCCCTAGCTGGAGGAATTCTGCGGTCTTCCAGGGCTGGCCCTTCCTTTGGCTCCTTCCTCCTGGTTAAGGTGACAATTTAGACAGGCTGTTTGGAGCATGCAGCTCAACCCTGGAAGAACAGTGCAGGCCAGGCTGTTCTGCGGGTGCAAGTCTCACTGCACTCTGTATGCCCCCCGCACAGCCATTCCTACTCACCGGCTGACAACGTGATCAAGGGAGGGCGGGGGAGGAGAGCCAAGTTTAATAACCTTACCAGGAGATCAGATCATTGGGAGGCCAAGCAGGAGTCCTGAGGCAGAAGCTGAATCCTGGCCATTTACAGAGCAGCACAGAACTAGTCCTGTTCCTTTTCCTGCCGCAGTTGCCATGGCCGACCCAAACAATATACCCCAGCTTCAAGCCTCTTTCAGCTTCCTAGCCGCCACCCACAGACCTCCAAACGAGGGAGGAGGAGGTGAAAACTGCTCACTGACGGGGATCTAGGAGCTGGGTAGAGGACAGAAAGGGGACCTTACCTACAGATCAGCCCAGAGGGTGTCAAGTGGTAAGCGGACGTGCTGCTGTTTTTAGTTGGAAGGCTCTGCTTCTCACCTCATTTCCAAGTGGAAAACAGATCTTAAGAAGGAAAAGAAACTGGGGCTAAAAGCCCAACTTGAGAAAATTATCATTTTTACCTTTAAACTTTGGTTTTACTACAACCAGCAAAAACAAACGGAAAAACAAAAAAGCAGCAATGTGCTGGATATAGTAGCATTTAAACAGAGGTAAGACAAGGGAAGGATGTCAGGACGCTTGAGTGATAAGCTCAAGCCCGCCATACAGGCTATCATATTCTGGTTTTAGAAAAAAACTCCTATTTGGAGATTCCATTAAAAAAGAAAAAATCCAGACACAGAAACCACACAAAGAGAGAAAGATTACCCTAAAAATAAACCACCAATAAAATTTCTATGACACATTTTGAAACTAACAATAGATTAACCAAAGGGATGGGACTCAGGGGATGGAATGCCTAGACGCTGGGCCAGCTGGGCCAATGTCCAGCTCAGCAAGCCACTGTCCCTTTTGGCCACTCATTTCGTCTCTAAAGGGGGGAGGGGTGTGGAGTAAGCCATGTTCAAATTCCATTATGACTCTAAAATCCCCACTCTATTGCAAGTTAAGTCTGAACAAAATCAGATAAATAACAGAAAAGGGTTGGAGACTAACACCTTAATTCTAACCATGGCTATCCTGGACTGTCAGGGCCTAGAGATGATGTTTCCTTTCTTCATTTTCTCAATTTAGAAAACTGTGCCTATAATAAAATGTCCATCTACAGGGTGGTAGTGATGGATACGCACAACAGGGTGAATGGACTTAATGCCACTGAAATGCACGCTTAGAAATTATTTAAAGGGGTAACTTTTATGTCAAGTATCTTTCACCACAATATAAACTAAATCTTTAAAAAAGAAAAGGGGGGGAATGCCACAGAGCCCACACTGTATGCATGTTTTAGAGGTGGGTCCTGAGTTAAAAATTAAAAAAAAAAACAACAATATGGAATTTAGGTTTCACTTCCTATCTACTGTAATTTGGTCTCCGGGGTCTGCTAAGTACAGTCAGCTTATTTGCTGTTTCACAGAGCAGTTCCTTAACTATCTTTGCCTCTTTCTCCCCTTCCCCACAAAAATCAACTGTCATTCTATGGAATCGGTCAAGTGCTACAAATCACTACTAAAAGCTCCTGAGAGGCACTCCCTCTAAGAATCTGTACAGATCAAAATCTCAAGTGCTTACTTGCCTAGGGACTGCCATAATTTGAGGTGTTGCTTCTTTTTAAAGAATAAAAAACAGATGCTCTAAGCTGATGAAAGTAAATGTCCTTTCAACACATCTCTCTAGCACTTGAAACTCTTACCAACAAGTACTTCCCACACTCCGTTCCATAATTTCTGCACTTTTTACTTTTTCTTTGAAGTCGCAGTGCAACTTGATTCTACACCTGGAGTAAAATGATTCCTTACGCAGGGCCTTCAGGAGGGCACCCCGAGCAAGGGGGTTGCTTGAATTCAGATGTGGGATACAAGGGTGTTCTCTCCCTCTGTCAGAGCTAAAGTAATCAAAAGCTTCTTGACAACTTTCACAAGAAGTCTCAATGTTATATACACAGGCTTAGTCTTTTCCAAACTTCTTTACAAATACATACCTAGAAACTTTCCTACCCTGCTCTCTAAACACTACAGTCCATCAGTGAGTGGAAGAAAGTCACAGTACAAAAGAGACCCGTGAATCAAGATACTACCTGAGTCCCGCCAGAGCTTTGGAGGCCTCCCAGCCTCTTCAGTTCTCACTTTTCTCTCACCTGAAAATGCAGGGATTAGACACAATGATCCTAAAATCCCTTTTAGCTGGGGCTCTCTAGGTGTCTGTGTGATAGGAATAGAACATACCTGCCCACAGCAATTCACACAGCAAACCGAACTCTGGGTAGTGAGCTCCCACTGCCACTGGGGGCTGAAGGGAAGGCAGAGACCAGAGGATGAGTACTGAAATCAATGACACTGGAGTCCAGGCCTATCGAAAACAACCAAGAACCCTTCTCTCTCGCCTGGTCCTACAGAAATACAAAAAGGCAAAAATACAAAAAAGAAGCCTGGTTTTCAACAGAGGCAATTCCACAGGCAGAGACCTAACCTGAATCATGAAACAGAATGAAATTGAGTGACTTAAACACCTACGTAGCCCAACTCTCTCCTGGGACCTGTTTTATGCAAGTGCGTGCCAGACACCTGTCCCTGGAGGCCCCATTCATCTGTCCTTAGTTCCCCGCCATGGTGAGTGGTATCATCCACCCAGTTCCTCAAACCAGAAACTCCTCCCTCTCCTCACCTGCCAAGTCTAATTAGTCATCAAGTCTTCTTGATCCTTCCTCATTAACATCTCCCCAATCTGCCTTTTCTTTCCATTCCATCACTTCCACTGCCGCCACAAGCTCCAGAGAACAAGGGTCCCGCCTGGGGCTCGCCTGGTCCGTGCAGCAGCCCCAGGGCACAGACCAGCGATTAGCCAGAGCAGGTGTTCTGTGGTTGTTGAATAAACATTCCTCTGTCACCTGGATTTTTACAACTGCTTCCTCTCAGGTCTCTCTGCCCACCACCTGGTCCCTTATCATGCCAAATGCACAGCACTAGTAGAATGAGATTTCTGAAACACGCACCAGACTTTTCACAGCCCTGCTTAAAGTCCATCAGAGAGCCTGCATTGCATTCTACACAAAATTCACATCCCTCAGCTTGGCAGAAGAGACCCCTGCCGACTGAGGCCTTGAGCCCCTCCAGCACCGTCAAGCCCATCTTACTACCACCAAGCCAAACTCTTACAGATCCATCAGCCCATTCATACACCATTTTGCATTTCCTTTGTCTTTCTTTGCATAGGCTTGTCTAAACAACTCATTTTGAAAAGCTTGATTGAAGGACATGTGTTTCTGAAAACCTGTTAGACACCCCTTTCACCCCAGACAACCTAATTTAGGTGCATAACATGCCCCTAGCATAATGCTTAACAGAGGGCAACACTTAATCTGTTGCCTGCTGCCTCCTACCTGATGCTTTAGCTTCAGTACCCAGAGCAGTGATTTTTCACTGTTGTGCCATTGCATACTGGTCTGCCACAAGAGATTCTTAGGCGTGCTGAACAAATTTTTAAAGATTATAAATTAAATTATTTTCTAAAGAAGTTCAAAGCATATTAAGTACCTATATACTTGAATATATACGGTATATTCTTTTTCTTATTCTTTTTGTTGTGATCAACATAATTTAAATGTGCCATGAGTTTAAAAAGGCTGAAAAACACTGACTTAGAGCAAAATTTGGCATATAATAGATACTCAAAAAATATTTGTTGGCCAGGCACAGTGGCTCACATCTGTAATCCTAGCACTCTGGGAGACCAAGGCAGGTGGATTGATGGAGCTCAGAAGTCCAAGACCAGTCTGAGCAACACCAAGATCCTGTCTCTCCCCAAAATAGAAAAACTAATGGGGCATCGTGGCAGGTGCCTATAGTCCCAGCTACTCAGGAAGCTGAAACAAGAGAATCGCTTTGAGCCCCAAAATTTGAGATTGATGTGCACTATGACACCAAGACACACTAGCCTAAGGCAACAGAGTAATAATCTTTCTCAAAAAATATGCATATTTGTTGAATTAATGGAGAATGGAAAGAGAGAATGAGAGAAAGAGAGGGAGGGAGATATCTCAAAGAGTTAAGCATTCAAGTTAACACGGAAAGGGTTAAGTGCTTTCTTCCAGGCTAACTAGACCAGTTAGTGTCAGAACTGGGACAAGAATTCAGGCCTCCTCACTTTCTCTGATGGATCTTCTTTCTTCAAATCCATCCTATAAACATTTTCTCAAGTTTCTCTTCTCTTCCTCGTTTTATCATCCCCTGCTAGAAGGGCTTCTATAGTTTTACTAACAACGCTCAAATGTGTATCTACCCAATTATCTTTCATATATAGATGTTCTACTGGCAACTCAAAATCAAAAGTACAAGAAACAAAGCAATCACACCTCTGCCCACCCTCATCGACACACATACAAGGTTCTCTCTCCTGGGTCACCTGTAGCCTCCCTATCCGTAGAGTGACACAGAGACTCTCTGTCTCTTCCATGAGACAGAAACATGGAGGGTAGCATTCAATTTTTAAAAATTACCTTTTCTATCCTAGGACATACACATGTGTTTTACTTCATTTAACCTTGCCAATAAAACCCAATAAGAAATCATACAACTAGAATTTCAAAGGGAAGAGAATAGAGTTAAAAAAAAAAAAAAAAAGAATAAATCATACGTAATTATTTGCCACTCATGCTTAGCACCATCAACTTCTCTTTCTGTCAAATTCCTCCAATACCAACACCAAATCCTGCTGGTTTTTCTACCGGTCCTTCTGACTGCCATTATTCTAACTTGAATTCTCCCGAGTCTCCTGGACTACTGCCAAGAGACTGCTGGATGGTCCTCAATCGATTCTATCCGCCACTTTGCCTGAAGAATGAACTTACTAAAAATGTAAGTTATTTCTGATTCAAACAAGGAGGAAGGCTGATGCATCTCAGAGTTATGACAGCTAGCTAACAAAGTATTTTGGGAAACTCTTGGAGAAAAGGTGGTGAAGTCTCAGTAGAGGGAAAATTGAAGATTGAGATAGGAGATGTCCCTAGTGACTAAGAGTAGAGGAGTGACTTGAGGAACATTAAAGTTACCTGTAAGTCTTAGATTTACAGAGAGAAAATTATGGTTTTCTCTGTTTATTTATTTATTATTATTTTTTTTTTTTGAGACAGAGTGTCGCCCTCAGTAGAGTGCCATGGCATCACCAACTCACAGCAACCTCAAACTCTTGGGGTTGAGCAATTCTCTTGCCTCAGCCTCCCAAGTAGCTGGGACTATAGGCACCCACCACAACCCGGCTATTTTGTTGTTATTGTAGTTGTCATTGTTATTTGGCAGGTCCACACTGAGTTTGAACCCGCAAGCCCTGGTGTATGTGGCTGGTACCCTAGCCGCTGAGCTACAGGTGCTGAGCCAGAAAATTATGTTTACAGCTAAATTTATCTTAAGATAAAAGTAAACACCATAAGAATAAAAGGTGTTCTTTGAAGACTAGCCTCCCCCCCCAAAAAAAAAAAAAATAGTTCAATCTATCCAAAGGAATGAAGGAAAGGGATAAAAACAAAAAAAGAAATAAAAAGAAATGTGAAGTAGAAAACATTAAATAAGGCTAAAAAACTCCTAATAAAATAATTACAATAAGTATAACTGGGTATAAAGTCACTGTTCAAATAGTAGAGACTAGTACTAAATTGAAACTATGTGCAATCTGTATGGGGGGAACAGTGACCCATTTAAAAGAAAGTACACAATGAAGTTGAAAATAAGAGACTAAAAAAGAAAAAATCAGCACAAATAAAAACAAAACCCAGATTAGCACTTTGAATGTCAGACAAAATGGAATGTAAGGGAGAAAGCATTATAAATGATCATGAGGGATATTCTATAGTGGCAAAAATAATAATCAATAATGACATTTTATGACCTCGACCATATATGCATCTAACAAAATAGCCCAGAAACATTTAAGGCAACTATGAAAAAAAAAAAAAATCAGATGAATCAAAAATGTAGTTAGCAATCAAGAAAAAAAGGAAAGCTTAAAAATTCCCCATATGTCTGGGAATTAAAATACTTACTACTAAACAACTCCTGAAGGAAATAAAATGGAAATTACAAAACACTAAGTTAAGCAACAATAAAAATATTACATATCAAAATTTGTTCCATGCAACTAAAACATGGAGGTTCAACGCGGGTCTTTGGCTGTAGGCTGAGCAACCTACACCTCTTGTGGCCACAATCACAGCAGCAGACATCTAGACAAGGAGGATTACCCAAGTAAAAGGGCCATTTCACAAGAGTTGAAGGATATATGTATTAGGAAGACACATCAATCATAAAACTGTATGTACCTAATAATAGAAAAGAATTTTCAAATCAACTATCTAGGTAAAGGAGAGCAAATTAAACCCAAAGTAAGGAAAAGAAGGAAATAATAAAGATTAGAAATTGATGAAACAAAAAGAAACAACAGTCCTTTGAAGAGCTTAATACAGTTGACTGACATCTAGCAAGATTCATCACAAAAACAAGAAAATGAAATCCTAATATTATAAATGGAAAAGGGGATATCACTATAGCTTTATACACACTAAACAGATACTAAGGAAATATTACAAACAAGTTTATGTCAAAAAATTTGACAACTTGGATGAAATGAACCATTTCTTGCAATATAGAAAGCATAACTTACCAATACATAAGCAAGAATAAATAGAAAATGTGAATAGTCTGCTATCTGTTAAGAAGTTGAATTCATTATCAAAATCCCTGGCACAGCGATGATACAACTGTTCTGTATCCTCATTGTGGTGGTAGTTATGCAACTCTACACGTGTTAAAACTCATAGAACTGTACATCAAAAAAAGGAACATTTTACTTTATGATAATTGTTTTAATTAAACTTTAAAAACTTAGAACCTTCACACAAAGAACAACTCCAGGTCCAAAGATTTCACTGCTGAATTTCATCCATTATTTTTAAAAGAAATAAAATCTTACACAACTTCTTGCAGAACAGAGTGAAAACAGGAACACTCCACAAATACATTTTATGGAACCAGCATAATACTAATAGCAAACCCTGGCAAATAATATACAAAGTAAGTCACCAGGAGAGGTGGCTCATCCCTGTAATCCTAGCACTCTGGGAGACCAAGGGGGGTGGACTTCCTGAGTTCACAGGTTTGAGATCAGCCTGAGCCAGAGCAAGACCTCATCTCTAAAAAAAATAGCCAGGCATTGTGGCAGGTGCCTGTAGTCCCAGCTACTTGGGAGGCTTACGCAAAAAATATGTATGTATGTATATAAAAACACAAAGAAAGAACTTATAGATAAATATTTTTAGTAGGTACAGTTACAAAAACACTTGACAAAACATTAGCAACAGAAATCCTACAGTAGGTGAAAAGACTAATACATAATTATAACTTGTTTAATTGGTTTAACATTTAAAAACAATGTAATTCACCACATAAAGGAGGAAAACCATATGACATCTTAATAAAGACAGAAAAAGAACTGCACAAAATTCAACACCCTTTCCTGATTAAAAAAACAAACAAAACTCTCGGAAAGGAGGAATAGCAGGATACTTCCTTGATCCAATAAAGGGGGCAACTATGAAAAACCTACAACTTCATCATGATGAAATAGTGGCGAAGCAATGAATGTTTTCCCTTTAAGATCAGAAACAAGGCACGGTTGTCCAACTTCACAAATTAGTGAACTTAGCAGCCCACAAGACACAGTCAAGGTACAAAAATCAATCATATTTCCTCATGGAAGCATTTAAAACAACTTAAAATGAGGCTCTAGCCAGGCGTGGTGGCTCACACCTGTAAACCTAGCACTTTGGGAGGCTTAGGCAGGTGCAGTTTTGAGCTCAAGAGTTCCAGATCAGCCTGAGCAAGAGTAAGACCCCATCTCTACTAAAAGAGAAAAATTAGCTGGGCATTGTGGCAGGCGCCTATAGTCCCAACTACTCGGGAGGCTGAGGCAGGAAGATCACTTGAACCTAAGAGTTCCAGGTTGCAATAAGCTATGACACCAGGGCACTCTAGCCTGGGGCAACAGAGTAAGACTTTATTTCAAAATACATACATACATACAAAAAATGAGGCTCTAAAAATTCTATTTATTATAGATGCAAAAACTGTAAAATATAGTTACATTTTACAAAAGACATGCAGTGCCTGTGCACCAAAAGCAAGGAAATACTACTGAGATAAATTAAATAAAAAGGAAGATAGACCATGTTTTTTAAGACACAGTATCAATCCCTTTTGAGTCACTATAATCCTGGAAAAACTTCCAACAGGCTATTTTTCTTTGAGATTACAAGTCAATTCTAAAATGTATATAGAACTCTTAAGCAGCTAGAACATCCCCCAAACAATCTCGAAAAACAAAGTTAGAGGACTTGCATGACCTGATTTCAAGACTTACAATAAAGCTATTTTAATATCAAGTCAATATACTGACATAAATATGAGCTACAGACACATGGCATAGAGTAGAGAACCTTAAAACATAACAACACATATATAACCAACTGATTTTTAACAAAGGTGCTAAAGCAACTTCATGGGGAAAGAAATTTTTTTCAAAAATTATTATTTCATGTATCTCAATAAATGTATGAAAAAATCCCTGAATCTTGTCCCTCCCTTACATTACAATTATTCTGAAATGGACCCAAAGACTTAAATATTAGAGCCAAATAAGAAAGCTGCTAGAAGAAAACATGGCAGAATATCTAACAGAAAGACACAAAAAATACTTTAAAAATGATACATTAGACTTCATGAAAACTAAACAGAGCTCAAAAGAAAACACAGTTGAATAAAATGAAAAAGGTGAGCCAAACACTACAAGAAAATGCTGTAGTACAATTATCCGACAAAGGACTTCTCTCCAGGCTATATAAAAAAAACTTCTACATATAAATAAAGGAAACCAACTCAATTTAAAAAATAATCAAAGAACTTGGACAAAATACTATGCAGCCTTAAAGAAAGATGGAGACTTTACCTCTTTCATGTTTACATGGATGGAGCTGGAACATATTCTCCTTAGCAAAGTATCCCAGGAATGGAAGAAAAAGTATCCAATGTACTCAGCCCTACTATGACGCTAAACTATAGCTTTCACACGAAGACTATAACCCAACTATACCACAAGACTATGAGGAAAGGACCAAGCAAGGGGAAGGGAGGGGGGAGGTTTGGGTGGAGGGAGGGTGATTGGTTGGGCCACATCTATGGTGCATATTTTTATCTATAATAAAAAAAATAAATAAATAAAAATGTCAGGGTAATTTCTCTAACATATTTTTAAAAAATCCTCAATATGTACCACCTTTTAAAATCTTCTTTTCTTTTTATTGCAGAGTATTTAATAAAAGAGACTTGATGGTGTACCCAAAGATGAGACCAGGAGAGAAACAGGTCAAGTTTAACAAAAGAGGACCAAGACCCACCTGGGCAAAGATAGCAGCTGCACTTAGGGTAGTGGAGGGCTTGTTTTCATATTGAGCACAGGGGAGGAAGATTCCACAGGTTGCTGGAAGGTTTTGGAGGGTGAGTCTCTTTCTTGCAATCTCTTGGGGAAGGGCCAGGTAGGCCTTTTGTTCTGGGAAGGGAGGAGGGAAAAGAGTTTAGGCCCCTAACATTTAAAACAGATTTTGTATCACTAGATGTTGTTAAAGTTTTAATATCTAGTCTCCTATGATTAAAAGCCACTGTCTGTATGCATTTAAACCTTTTCAAAAGAATCAAGATTAGAAGTCTATACTTTGCCCCAAATTTTATGTTTAAAACTAATTTATATTTCCTTCCACAATGATAAAAAAAAAAACAGATCTACATCTTCTGACAAATCCTCAGCAGACTATGAAACATCATAGTCAAAATTACAGATATAACATTTATGAAATTCTCTTTATAAATGCTGTTGTTGTCATATCTGAAAATGTTTAAATGTATTCTTTCAATAAATACATTATAGCATCTTCACAACAGTTAACTCATAGTATCTTCACTTGTGTGCCAACATTTTCAATCATGTGCCAAATTTCCTTCTGCTACAATTGAAGAGCTGTCGTGTACAGACACATCTGTCAGATGGAACGTTTAGCATATCAAAATGTTGGATAGCATGTAGAGTGGAATAGCATAATATCAGATGAACATTATGTCAAGCCGGAGATGGAAGATATCACATAATTACTAGACCAAAGAAGGCAGTGATTATTGGACTGGTAAATAGTTGTATTCAAATAAACAGATGGAATTAAAAGGTCAACAAACATCTAGTGCAAAAACAGTGGGTACAGTTCAGTCTCATTCGAGTGTGGCACCAACAATCTGAAGTGTGCCTCTCTCAAACTAATTGAGAATCCCAGCAAATGGTTTAAGCTCCCTGAATGAAACTTCTATGGTGAAATTCTATAAAGCTGCATCTGTTCATTCATCAAATACTTAATGTACAAGGTTAGGAAAGAGAATTTAATGTACAAGAGGTTAAGAAGAAGAATTGAAAATGAGTTATATGTATAAACATTTAAATGTTTAACTCTATTAGTTTACAGTTTATAATCTGGTGAGCACATAAGCAAGAAAAAATGTTTTTATAGAACGCTCACTTTGGCAGCACAAATACTAAATTGGAACAATACAGTGAAAACTAGCTAACCCATGATAACATGTAAATTCATGCAATGTTCTATACAAAAACTTGGCTTTTAGGAAAATAATACTACTATAGAAGAGAAAATTATTACCACAGAAGAGAATAAAAGTTCTACATACACACAAACATATCTAGAAAATGCAAGATGCTTTTTATGCTACCTGCAATAATCTATTTTCATGTAAATACTAGGTTAAAGGTAAAATAGTGGAGAGAAATTTACCATCCACAAATTCAGCATCCTTTTCTAATTAGAACACTTAAGAATATAGGCATAGGTGGCATGTTTCTTAAACTGATTGAAGCCGTCTACGACAAACCCACAGCTAATATTATACTAAACTAAACTATACTATACTAAAACTAAAACTAAACTAAACTAAACTATACTATACTAAAACTGAAAGCTTTTCCACATAAAACTGGAGCCAGACAAGGTTGTCCTCTATCACCACTACTATTCAATGTAATGCTGGAAGTTCTGGCCAATACAATCAGACAAAAGAAGAAAATAAAGGGCATCCAAATGCGGCTAGAGTAGGTCAAACTCTCCCTCTTTGCTAATGATATGATCTTATGCTTAAAGAACCCCAAAGACTCAACCCCAAGACTCCAGGAAGTGATCAAAAAATACAGTAATGTCTTAGATTTTTAGTATCAGTGTCCACAAATCAGTAGTCTTTGTATATACTAATAACAGCCAAGTTGAAAAGCTAAACAAGACACGATTCCTTTCACCGTAGCTTAAAAAATGAAATACATAAGAATATACATAACCAAAGAGGTAAAGGAACTCTAGAAAGAAAATTACAAAATGCTATGAAAAGAAATAAAAGAAGAAACAAATGGAAGAACATACCATGCTCATAGGTAGGGAGAATTAACATGGTCAAAATGTCTATACTTCCCAAAGTAATCTACAGATTCAATGCAATCCCCATTAATATATCTTATCACACTTTCAAGATTTGGAAAAAATAATTCTTCATTTTGTATGGAACCAGAACAATACCTGTATAGCCAAGGCAATTCTTAGTATTAAAAACAAAGCCGGGGTATCTCCCTACCAGACTTTAGGCTGTACTACAAGGCCATAGTGATGAAAACAGCAAGGTATTGGCACAAAAATGGAGACATTGACATTTGGAACTGAATAGAAAACCACGAGATGAAATGAACATCTTACTGTCACCTGATATCTGATAAACCAAACAAGAACAGACACTGGGAGAAAGACTCCCTATTCAATAAATGGTTCTGGGAGAACTGAATATCCACATGTAAAAGACTGAAACTGGACCTGTACCTTTCTCCATTCACAAAAATTGATTCAAGATGGATGAAAGACCTAAATTTAAGGCATGAAATGATAAAAATCCTCAAGGAAAGCATGGGGAAAACGCTTGAACATACCAGCCTGGGGAAAGATTTTATGAAGACTTCCATGACAATTCCCACAAATAACAACAAAAAATGAGACTTAATTAAACTGAAAAGCTTTTGTATAGTTAAGGAAACAACAACCAAAGCAAATAGACAATCGAATCAGAAAAGATATTTGCATATTATGAATCAGACAAAAGCTTGATAACTTGGATCTACAGAGAACTCAAATTAATCAACAAAAAAAGCCAACAATCTTTTATATCATGGAGTATAGGTGAAAAGCCTCTAAGTAAACCTTTAAATGGTTCCATTTTGTGAAGGCAAGTTTGAAGTCTTTTGTGAATTGGAAGGGAAAGAACCTGGATAGAACTCCACATGTGGCTTAGGGCCTAATCACGTAGAAGTGATTTAGGGCCAAGCTTTGTGGGGGCAGGCCTGCAGGCAGATACCTGTATATCTCAGCTATTTCCAGAATACTCCCTAAAGATGATTGACTGCCTCCAGATGATCCCTTAAAGGTCAAGCATTCAAACAGCTTATTTCCCTAGAACCTTGTTTTGTGGTTTTGTTTTTGATTACTTAGCATAAGAATAACTTTAATGAAGTAGTTATCTGGTTAAACCTTAACCCATAAGAATAGCTTTAGATAATGTTAGTGAAGTGGTTATAAATTAATCCATAGGTGCCAGGTAGTAAGAGGCCTGGAGCCAAGGTTTAAGTCATATGTTTATTGATTAAGTTATATGACTACCTAAGCTTTGGTGGAAAAAATAAACTCGCTGTTTGCCTGAGCGAGCTTTCAGCCTTCCTTATTTCCTAACATTTCATCCCAGGCTTAATCTCTGCATCACCACCCATGCAAGAAACATTCACACAACATGGGGCAAGACACATAAATAAAACCTTCTTTAAAGAAGACAGATAAATGGCTAACAAAATTATGAAAAAAATGCTCACCATCCCTCATCATGAGAGAAAAGCAAATCAAAACTATTATGAGAAATCACCTAACCCCAGTGAGAATGGCCCTCATCACAAAGTCTCAAAGCTGTACACACTAGTGTGGATATGGAGAAAAGGGAACACTTTTACACTGCTGGTGGGACTGCAACCTAATACAGTCTTTTTGGAAGGAAGTATGGAGAATCCTCAGAGGGGACTCAAATTAGACCTCCCATTTGAACCTGCAATCCCTTTACTGGGCATCTACCTAGAAGAAAAAAAAAAAAATTATCATAAGGACATTCACGCTAGACTATTTATTGCAGTTCAATTTATAATTACCAAAAGGTGGAAACAGCCTAAATGCCCACTAACCCAGGAATGGTTTAATAAGCTGTGGTATATGTACACCATGGAATACTATTCAGCCATTAAAAAAATATGGAAATTTTACATCTTTTGTATTAACCTGGATGGAGGTGAAACACATTTTTCTTAGTAAAGCATCACAAGAATGGAGAAGCAAGAATCCAGTGTGCTCAATTCTAATGTAAAGGCAGCAGATGATCTGAGGGGTAGGGGAATGAAGTAGAAGGGAAGGGGAGGCTTATGTTGTATGGCACATCTCTTCAGGGCAGGACACCAGTATAAGAGAGACTTCAACAAGTGCAATCAATGTAACCTAGTTCTTTGTACCCTCAATGAATCCCAAACAATCAAAAAAGAAAAGAAATTTACCATCCAAGCACTAATAGAAAAAAAAAAAAGAAATGAAAGGATGTCTATCATAAAAGAGACAGGAAGTCCCAAGTATTGGAACCCTTGTGTATTGCTAGTGGGAATGTAAAATGGTACAATTACTAGGCAAATCATTGTCAGTTCCTCATAAACTTAAATATAAAGTTACTAACCCAAGAAAGATGACTCACATCTATCTTCTCAACACTTAGGGAGGACAAGGCAAGAATATCACATGAGTCCCAGATTTCAAGACCAGACAGGGCAACAAAGTGAGATCTCTTTTCTGCTGAGTGTGATGGCACTCACCTGTAATCCCAGCTACTAAGGAGGCTGGGGAAAGGGGATTGCTTGGACCTAGGAGTTTGAGGTTGCAATGAACTGTAATCTTGCCACTGCACTCAAATCTGCATGACAGAGTGAGACATTGTCTTTAAATAAACAAATAACAAAAATGTTACTGTATGTACAACTTGGACTTTACCTACCAAATAGAAATGATGTAACCTAATTATATGTACTCTTACACTAACTGGAAATTTTTTTTTAAAGTTACTGTATGTCTATGGTGCTATTTTTATCTATAATAAAAATAAATAAATAAAAAATAAAAAAATAAAGTTACTGTATGAACCAGAAATTCCACTGGTAGGTATATATTAAAGATAAATTGAAACAAAATTCATGAAGTGTAAAATATTTATAATAACCAAAAACCTGGGTGGAGCTGAAGAACATTCTCCTTAGTAAATTATCTCAAGAATAGAAAAGTAAGCACCCCAGGTACTCAATACTAACTGAAACTAGTAGATGAACAACTACAGGCCCACCAGAGAGAAAATTACAGTTAAATTCAAGTAGGAGGGTGGGAAGAAGGGAAGGAAGGGGCTTGGTACGCCCCCACCTAAGGGGCACAAAGTAGTTGTTGTGGCACATTTCCTGAGTGAAGGACTCAACTACAACTCTTATGCTACCTAACTCATACAAAAGATGTATCCTAATCAAATGTACCCTTATACAAATCTGAAATTACAAACAAAACAAAACAAAAAACATAAAAGAAACAGCTCAAATGTCCATCAATTCATGATTGGACAAATTAATGTGGTATATGAAATGAGTTAGGCAGAGTAAGTTTCCCCCAGTTACCGGCATAACAATCTCTGGAAACTATTATTTACATGGTAAAAAGAACCTGTGCAGGTGTAAGTTAAGGATGTAAAGAGAGGGAGATTATCCTGAAAAATCAGAGTGAGCAGCAATGTAAACACAGGGGTCCTTAAAATTGAAAGAAAGAGACTGAGAGCCCATTAGACTGATTCAATATGAGAACTACCTGCTTTTGGTGCCTTTGACGAGCGAGATCTCGGAACATTAGCTTAGAAATAGGAGCAGCCTCTTAAAGAGGGAAAAAACAAGGAAATGGATTCTCTCCTGATGCTTCCAGAAGGAATGTAACCCTGCCAATACCCTGGTTTTAGCCACGTAAAACTTGGTTGGACTTGTGAACTTAGACAACTGTAAGATGATAAATATGAGTGCTGTTTCAAGCCACTAAATTTATAGTAAATTGCTATAAATAGGAAGCAAATATATCATGCAACTGAATATATTATTAAGCCATGAAAATAAATGAGAAGTGATAGTACAACAGAATGAAACTTGACACTTGAATTCATTACGTCAGGTGAAAGATGATCTTGAAAGATCCAATTATATGAAATGTCCAAAATAACCAAGTTTATAGAAATAGGAAAGTAAGTTAGTATTACTTAGTGCTCTAGGTATGGAGTTTCTTTTGAGGGGGAGGGAGTGTTTTAAAAGTAGGTAAGGGCAATGGTTTCACAACTTTTTAAATATTCTAAAAAGTGCTTGGAATGAGAGAGCTGTGTGATATTTGAAATACATCTCAATAAAGCAATTTTAAGACAGAAGGTAAAAACAAAGCTGGAATGGCTATATTAAAATCAGACAATTTGACTTCAGAACAAAAATATTACCAGAGATAATAAGGGACATTGTATAATGATTAATGTGTTAAATTTCTAAGAAAACATAACAATTCTAAATATATAGATCCAGCAAGAGAGTTTCCAAATACATGAAATAAAAACTGATAAAGCGAGAAAAGGGAAATTAGACAAATCTACACTTATAGTTGAAGATTTCCACTGTCCTCTCGATTTGCTAAGTGTGTTTACTGAAAAGAACTGGAAGTAATGACACCCTAATGAAAATCGCAGCACACCCACATCTTGGTTTCTACATACCATCACTAACAAAAGAAATCAGATTTCCTTGGAAAAATGGCTGATTTCAGTACTGGGACATGAAAAGTACCAGATGAACATATAATAATTTGTTCCAGATGCAAGACAGTTTCAAAGAGTCTTAGGGACTATGAAAACCCACACTGGAATTAGCTTGAAAGGACTACTCTGGGCCACGTCTGGGACAATCAAGCAACAAAATAAACCATCATATAATGCATTACCATCCACAGAATAAAATAGGAATCCTTAAGTTCACACAGACATAAATAAATGAGAGAAAACTAAAGGAATGGAGGAGAAAGAAAATCTTTTTATTAAAATAGAATTCCAATAATAAATAGAGAAGTAATCAGAAAATCAATAAGAAAGTCAATATTAGGTAATCATGGTAGTTTTCAGGCAGGGGCCATAAACAGACTCTAAAACTAGCAGGAAACATCTAAAAGTGTCTCCTTACAAGATATTTACTAATTATAAAGAGAAAATCAATAAATTTGTAGTGGAGAAAACTGGTAGTTGCCACCTTAAACAAGTGATCAAAATTAATATCACTAATTATAGGACAAGTTAGCATGATGCACCTACTGATAGGATGGACCAAGAAGGATACTTTTGTGATATTTAAATTATTTTTCACTTTTATATTAAAAGAGCATATTCATGAGTTGCTCAGTTTTTTCTGCCCTATTTTATTTGTTTAAATTTAGAAACTTAAGTCAAAGGGCTTTAGTGCCTCACATTCCCTCTCAGAATCTTTATGCCCACCTATCCTTCCTTTAGAAAAACAAATAATTGACACAGGAAACTAATTTGGAAATAAATCCATTCATTTGGTTTTAACTAAATTGTTATTTTTCCATGGATGAAAAAAATGTAGTTAAATACAGAGGGGAAAATGATCATTTAAATTCCTCATTGCAAGTTCTTATATATGTACAAAGAGTTTGGGGAGATGTTTCTTTTTTGTAATGAAAAAAGATTTTGTATTAGTTGTTCACTGTGTTTTTTATTTTAGTTTTTTAAATTAATATAGAGTAGAAATGACTTTTTATAGATGTGCAATTCTATAAATTTTAGTATAGGCATAGATAATATGTCACAGCCACCACTCTGAGGATACAGAAAAGTTCCAACACTTTAAAACAAATCACTGGTGTCATTTCTTTGCAGTCACACAATCCCCTCCCCCCACCCCAGCCCTAACTCCTGGAAAACACTTGATGTACTCTGCATTACAACAATTTTGTCATTTGGAAAACATCCTAAAGAGAATCTTATAATATGCAATTGTATCAGTTTCTGATTGCTGCTGTAACAAATTGCCACGAACTTTGCACCTTAATACCACACAAATTTGTTATCCTACAGTTTGGGAAATAGACCAAATTCAGTCTCATCAGGCTAAAATCAAGGTGGCAGCAGGGTAGCCTTCCTACTGAGAACTCTAGGGAAGAACCCAATCCATTTCTTGTCTTTTTTATCTTCTAGAAGTTGTCTTCATATTAATTTTTCCTCCCTCTGTTTCATCATTAAATCACCTTTTCTCCCTTCTGAACTTCCTGCTTGTCTCTTATACAGCAAGATTAACAGTTAGGTTCAAGATTATATTGAACCTAACAGGATAGTCGCTCCATCTCAAGATCCTCAACTCAATCACATCTGCCAAGTTCCTTTTGCCACATAAGGCATGACATTCACAGGATCTGGAATTTAGAAGTGCAGAATCTGTGGGTGGGCCCTATTTTGCCCCATACATCAAACTTTTGAGACTGGCTTCTTTAACTGAGTAAAATGCTTTTGAGATTCATCTGAGTTTTTGAGCATATGAATAGTCTCTTCTTTTATGGATGAATAGAATTCTATTGTATAGATATTCCATGGTTTATTCATTCATTCACCTGTTAAAGCATATATGGATTGTTTCATTTTGGTGCAAGTATGAGACCCACTATAAACACTCTCATGCAGATTTCTGCATCAATATAAGTTTTATTTCTCTAGATGAAATACCTAGAAATTATATTCTTCCACCATAAGTTTAACTATAAGTAACTGCCAAGCTATTTTTCTAAAGTGTTTCTGCCATTTTTACATTCCCATCAGCAAGGTATGAGAATTCCAATAGCTATACATTTTAATCTGCACTTGGTACTATTAGCATTTTTATTTTAGCCACTCTAATAGATTTTCAACATAACTTATCATGATTTTAATTACTTGCATTTCTCTACTGGCTGATGATGCTGAACATCTTTTCATGGTTCATTGTGATGATTGGAGAAGCGTTAAATTTCGAGCATTCTTCTCTTTTTAAAATTATTTTCTAATTGTTACGTTTTGAAAGTTTTTCACATATTTTGGATATAAGTCCTTTGTGTCTCCATTTGCAAAAGTTCTTTTCCAGTATGTCTTTTCACTGGCTAAGACTTCCAGCACAGTCTTGAATAAGAGCAGTGAGAGGGCTCCTCTATGAGCTATGAGTGTATAAAGCTGCATAAGAAACTGCTACAAACTTAGCAGCTTTAAACAACATACATTTAAGTTGTAAATATCTGCAGATGAGCAGTCCAGTCATGAGTTAGCTAAATCCTCCCTTCAGGGTCTCTCAAGAGAACAAAGTGTCAGCCGTGTTCACCTCTGAAGATTGGGGCAAGTTCACACAGGGTTCACACCCCAGGGTTCACCCAAGTTCACACAGGGTTTGGCAAAATTCAGTTCTATACACTTATAGGATTAAGGTCCCCATTTACTTTCCAGGCTATTGGCCAGGTTTGTTCTCAGCACCCAGAGGCTACCACCAGGTCCTTACCATGTAGCCGTCTCACAGTACGGCAGCTCACGTAATCCTTGCTGACAGGAGGCTCCCTCTCTAGCCTACTGAGACAGACACAGTTTTACCTAATGTGCCACACAATCTCACAATCATGGAACTTACTATTTCATCTTTTTTGTCACCTCATATTAATCAAAGGAGTGACTACCCCAACAGATTCACAGTTCCTACCCACAATCAATGAATTGGAACTATACAGGACATTTACACCACGAGGTGGCAATTTGGGGAGCCATTTCCACATTCTGCTGACCACTGAAGCCTTGCCTTGTTCTCAGTTTTAGGTAGAAAGCATTCAGTCTTTCACTATAATTTATTATGTTTGCTGTGGCTTTGGTAAAATAGGAGACATTGATTAATTGCCTCTTTCCTACTAACCCTGTTGTTGAGGGAGGGATTCCCGGCCAGGGTTACAGACATCCTTGAATACAGGACACCCAAAACTGGACAGATGAGATAACGACAAGTTACTAGTCAGAAACTTGGAAACTGTTATCCAACAGGGGCTACAGGAGGCAGGGTTTATAGTATCAAGAAGAAAGAGTTCCCATGGGAGGATACAACTGATTTGTTCAAATAATTCCAAATTCATTTCAGTAGCAAGAACTGCACCTGATCCTTGATAAGGAGGTTTGTTTGGCTAGAAACCCTTGTTCACAGGAAGAGAGGCAAAGGGAAAGTTGTGATTAGGCCATTTAAGGCTCTCCCTGTCTCACCACATCACAAAGTAGCACATAACATTGGGCCTTAATTTTAGGCCTAGATACGGTTTGAACATTTGTCCCCTCCAAAATTCACGTTGAAATCTCATCCCCAATGGGGCAGTAGTGAGAAGTGGACCTGTAAGAGGAGACTGGGTCAGGAGGGCTCCGAGTTCATGGATGGAGTAATCTGTTAGTGGATTAATGGGTTGTCACGCGGGGGGGGGGGGGGGAGGGGAACTGGTGGCTTTATAAGAAGGGGAAGAGAAACCCAAACCAGCACTCTCAGGTCCCTCACCGAGTGAATGCCCTGTGGGGCCTCAGGACTCTTCCCACCAGCAAGAAGGACCTCCCCAGGTGCAACCCTTCCTTCCACCTTGGACTTTTCAACTTCCATATCTGTAAGAAACAAATTCATTGCTTTGTAAATTACCCAGTATCAGGTATTCAGTTATAAGCAACACAAAACAGACTAAGAAAGGCCTTACATTACAGATATTCTCTTCTGTTCCTAATTTGCAAAGAATTTTTGTTATGAATGGATGCTGAATTCTGTCAAGTGCTTTTTCTGCATCACTTGAGTTAATCACATAGCTTTTCTGCTTTTGATGGTTAAAATACGGTGAATTTTATTGGCATGCTAATATTTTAAAGCCTTGCAATCCTAGAATAAACCTCACTTGGCACTGTAGTCTTATTCTTCTTTTCATAGATTGCTGGATTCTATTTGCTAATGTTTATTGAGCACATTTGCATCCGTGCTCATTAAGATGGTCCATCATTTTCATCTTTCATATTGTCTTTATCTACTTTTAGGATCAGGGTAACACTGGACTCAGAACATGAATTAAATGCATTCTGCATGTTCTACATATTTTCAAGAGAATATATTAAATTTATGCTGTTTCTTCTTAAAATGTTCAGCAGAGTTCACCAGTGAAATTGTTTGGGCCTGCATAGTTCTTTTGTCAAAGATATTTAACAATAAAATTAATTTCTTTAATAAATACAAGAGTATTTAGATTACCTATTTTATTTTGGGTAAGTTTAGTGATTTGTAGTTTTTAAAGTATCATTCCATTTTATCTAAGTTGGCAAATTAATGTTCATAGAGCTATTTGTAGTATTATTTTTTTTTTTTACACATGTAGGGAAATTTTCTCTCTCCTGATATTGGTAATGTATGTCTTTTCTCTTTTTTGTGAGTCTTGCACAATTCTTATCAATGTTATGATATTTTCAAAGCTTCAGTTTCGGGTTTCATTGGTTATTTTCTATCGTTTCTGTATTTAATATTTCATTGATTTTTGTTGGCTTAGTTTTATTTTAGTATTTCTCTTTTAGCTTATCATAGGACAAGCTTAGAGTTCTGAGAACTTTCTTCTTTTTAATAATAGGCGCTTCATGCCACAAACTTCCCTCTATGCACTAAAATAGCTGCATTAAATAATTTTTAGTATCTGATACTTTAATTTCCATTCAATTCAAAATATTTTCTAAATTACTTAGGAAATTCATGTTTGGCCCAGGTATTATTTGGAAATAGATTTTTTAAATTCTAAATGTTTCAAGATTTTTCTGTTTTTAATTTTCTGTTAATGGTCAAGCAACGTGAACAAAATCTTTTCCCAATAAGACAAATGAATAGCCAAAAAAACACATAAAAAAATGCTTATCATCTCGAATCATCAGAGAAATGAAAATCAAAGCCATTTTGAGATATCACCTAACACCAGTGAAAATAACACACAACGCAAGGTCCTAAAGCTGCAGATGCTGGTGGGAGTAAGGAGATAGGGATACACATGCTCTGTTGGTGGGATTACAAACCAGAACAGCCTTTATGGAAAGAAGTATAGAGAATTCTCAAAGATCTAAAAGCAGGCCTTCCATTTGATCCCACAATGCCATTACTAAATATCTACCCAGAAGAAAAGAAATCATTTTATGACAAGGACTGTTGCATTCAAATGTTTATAGCAGCTCAATTCACATTTGCAAAGATGTGGAAACAACCCAAGCGCCCATCAAGTAAAGTGTCTCAAGAATGGGAAAGCGAGCATCCCCTGTACTCAGCATGAATGCGAATCTAGTAGATCAACAAGTACAGGCCCACACAAGAGAAAAGCACAATTAAATTTAAGAAGCAGAGAGGGGAGGTGGGGAAAGTTCCCACCTCTGCAATGTAGAGAGGTATATGGCACACTTCCCGGGTGAAGGACTCAATTATAAGGCAGACTTTGCAAATAATATCACTTAACTGTATGTATCCTTATATTAACCCAAAATTTATAAAATATGTTTAAGAAATTTTTAGTCTATTTCTATTATGATAGAACTATTCCATGTGACTTCAAAAGAATGTGTATTCTGCTGATGATACCAATTAGATGCATAAATTAGATCCAGTTGGCTGATGGTGTCTTTCAACTATTCCCTTTCCTTGTGATTTTTCTGCCTGGCCATTCTATTAATTATGGAGAGAGAATAGTCTTGAATTTTTCAAACATGTCTGTGGTCTTGTGTGTCCCTCCTTCCAGTTTTGTCAGTTTTTGCTTAATTTATTTTAATGTTCTATTTTTAGTACATATATGCTTAGGATTATTATGTCTTTTTGAGAATTCAACATTATCATTATTCCTGAGCAATTCTGTTGCTCTAGAAATCTACTCAGTATCTACTGAAGCTTTCTTTGGTAATTGTTTCCATTCTTTTAATTAACCTGTATGATTATGTTTAAAGCAAATTTCTTATAGCCTATAGCTAGGTCATGTTTTCATCACTGAAAGTCATTTTTCCTGAACATAAATTCTGGCTTGACAGCTCTTTCCTTTCATCATCTGAAAAATATTGCACCTCCTACACAGAAGATGCAGCAGTAAGCCACCATCCTGGGAGCAGAGACACTGGGCTCTCACAAGCTCACAACTTGATCTTATATATCCTAGCCTACAAAACTGTCAGAGGTGAATTTCTATTGTTATTTTTTTTTAAGTCTTGCCTCATAGTTGCTGATGAGAACTCAACAGTCATCCCTTATTTTGTTCTGCACTAAGTAATATGTCATGTATCTTTCTTTTTAAAGACATTTTTTATATTTAGCTTTCAACAGTTTAATTATAATGTGTTTTTGCTCAAGCCCAAGAGTGAGGTTGCTGTGCACTAGGATGCTACAGCACTCTACCAAGGGCAACACAGTGAGACTCTGTCTCAAAACAACAACAACAACAACAACAACAACAACAACAAACCAAGTATAATGTGTTTGGAACAAGGTATCTCTGGGTTTATCCTGTTTGAGGTTTTCTTGAGCTGACTAATCAAAGTTTTATGTCACCACATTTGGAAAGTTTTTAGCTGTTTTTATTACTGAAAATTTTTTTCTGCTCTACACTCTTCACAATATCTCTCTACACTACCATCCGTGGCATGTACATCAGACTCTTTTAAAATTGTTCCATAGGGGCCTTGAAGAAGCTAATTTCTTTTTCTTTAAAAAAAAAAAACAAAACAAAACAGTTTTTCTCTTTGTTATTCAGGTTGAAACACTTCTATTGATCTATTTTAAAGTTCAATGATTTTCTTTTATTTATATTCTGCTACTGAAGCTACCTAGTGAGGTGGGGTTTTTTTTCCGTTACATTTTTTCAGTTCTAAAATTTCAACTTGGTTCTTCTTCAAGTCTTCTATTTCTTTGCTGAAACTTTCTTTCTATTCATTGTTTTAAAATGTATTCAACTTTAATTCTTGGAATGGTTTAATAATAGCTGCTTTAAAATCTTTGTCAGATAATTCCAATATCTGTGTCATGCTGTCAGGAGTACCTATTGAATTTCTTTTTTGCATATGAGTTTAAATTTCTTCCATTCATCACATGCCACATAATATTGAATTATATCATGGGCATTTTAAATATATTATGGAACTCTGAGTATTGTGTAAATCCTATAAAGAATGTGTTGGAGCCATGATGCTAGGTGGCTGGCACCGGCCCATGAAACTGCAAGGACATGAACAGCTGTGCAAGCTCGCCTGTGGCATGGCTCCACATAAGTGCCAGGGTGCCCACTGTCTCAGTCTTAGTCAGGTCAGAGGTGCTGGGGCCTCTCAAAGGTGCAGCAGTCAGTCGCAGCAGGAGAAGTCTAGCAGGAGGCTCCACTATCTTCTCCTGAGCCTATTTATAGAAGTGATACACCACAGGTGTGGACACTGCGGGGCAATAACGTTGGCGTTCTCCTCTCCTGCTCTTACGTGCTCTTGTGCCCTTTAATGAGAGCCCAATCCATTCCCCATTCCCTTATTACCAAGGTGTTTCTTCTCAGGTGTTTCCTACAAGAATGTTCACATTTTCGTTCTGGCAGGTATTCAACCAGGTTGGATTCATCCTAGAAGTTCTAATGAGCCTTTGGTGAATTGTAGTTCCCATATCAGTTATGTTTTCAGAGACTTGACTGTGATATTTGGATCTGCCTCTTTGTGAATCACCAAGTGGTCAGGCTGAGGCCTGTGTCATTGTCTATCACAGAGCTATTATCTCAGAGTCCGTGTATGGTCTGTAGGGTCAAATCTAAGCTTGCTTGGTGTGGGACAGAATATGAGAATCTATGAACAAGTTTAAGGACACCATTTTCCCAAGTTCATTTCTGGTCACTGTCTCTTCACTATTTTTAGTTTCTAGGAGTCCTTATACATCTTCCCACCCAAAGCCTGTGACTTTTGTCATCCTAATCTGCCTTGCTTTCGCTACACTTTTATCAAGGTCAAGCAGTAAAAATGCAGTGAGGGGGAAAAAAGAAACATTGGTTTCCCCACCTTTTCTGGCAGCACCTCTTCTTACTGGATAGGACTACTCCCCTCCAAAGGCCTTTACTATTACAGCTGTCACAGGATTACTTCCGGGCAGAGGAGGACAGGAACAAAGAAAAAGATGAGGATTTACCCAACTCTGTCTGAGAGTTAGGAATTCCCTTTTCTGCTCCATTGAGCCAGGAAAAACAGTATTTTTAGAGTTCTCTCCATCCACATCAATGCCAATTTGAGGCTGAACTTTAGTGAGTTCAGGTGAAAGACATATCAGAGGGGAAAAATGGTAACCTTACCATACATTCCTAGTCTTCTTCCCCAACCTGTCTAGTACCATTTACACTTTTTTTTTTTTTTTTTTAAATTGTAGAAAAACACACACGTTTCCCTGCTAGGGCTGCCATTAAAAATTCCACTAACCCACTGGATTCAACAATAGAAATTAATTTTATCATGGTGTTGGAGGCTGCAAGTCTAAGATGGAGGTGAGATGCCAGCAGAGATGGTCCCTGCAGAGGGCTGTCTCCTTGGCCTGCAGATGGCCATCTTTCTTGTGTTCCTGCAGAGGGCTGTCTCCTTGGCCTGCAGATGGCCACCTTTCCTGTGTTCCTTTTCTCTGTGCACATAATTTGTTTCTAACAAGGACACCTGTCCTACTGATTTAGGAACTCACCTTCATGACCTCATTTAGCTTAATTACCTCTTAAAATTTTGTAACTTAAATAAAATAACATGATAAGGTAATTGGAGTTAGAACTTCAGTATATGAGTTTTGGGGAAATATAATTCAGACCATCATGGTAACCATTTTTAAGTGTATAATTCAGTAGTATTGAACACATCTACATTGTCCAAACTTCACCACTGTCCATCCCCAAAACTTTTTTCATCATGCGTGATTCAAATGCTGTAATCATTAAACAACAACTGCCTATTTCCCTTCTCCTAGCCCTTGGCAACTACACTTCTATTCTCAGTGTATAAAATTTTGCCTATTCTGGGACCTTATGGAAGTGAAATTATTCAGTTTTAGACATTTTTGTGTCTGGTTTATTTCACTTACAAAATACCCTTAACATTCACCCATGTTGTAACATGTGTCAGAATTTTCTTCCTTTTTAAGGCTGAGTAATATCCCATTGCATATATATGCCACATTTTGTTTATCCATCATTGATGAATACTTGGGTTTCTTCCATGTTTGGGCTATTATGAATATTTTTATTCTTAAAAGTCCTCAAATATCTGCTCCATACCTGCTGCCTTAGTCCAGTTTGTGCTGATATCACAGAATTTCTGAGACTCAGTGATTTATATTAAACAGAAATTTTATTTTCTCACAGTTCTGGAGGTTGCAAAATTTGAGATCAAGACACTGGCTTCTGGTGAGGGCCCACTTGCTGCCTCAGCACAAGACAGAAGATAGAAGGGCACAAAGACAAAAGGCAGCAAAGTTGCCCTTTTGTGTTGGTGTTAATCCCTCCCCACTCCATCAACTCCCAAAGGTCCTACACCCTAACACTAACACATTAGCAACCAAACTGTAGCATGAGTTTTAAAGGGGACAAATAGTCAACACACAGCAGCTGTGCTGCAGATTTATAGCTACTTTTGGTAGGAGATCCAGGGTGCAGTGTCGTCATTCTACTTCACACAGACCGAGAACCCACTGAGAAATTTCACTCATAGAAACTGCCCTATAGGATTTCCTTCAAGAGCATTCAACCAAATGTGGCTCTTCTACGATTACCTAGAGACACTTTGTTTAAATTAAAATACATCGTGTCCCAAAGGTCATAATATATACATACATAGAAAAAATGGGACATTGGAGATAAATGTACCTTTATTTACAAAATATTTATTATCAAATTTTACAAAATGTTCACAAAATATTTATCTATATGTTGACATATGGATATAAAAATATTAAAAACATAAAATGTAATGTACAATAGGGCTGAACCTACTGGACCTCCGTAAGAGCTGCCCCGTGACCCGTGACCCACGACTGGTGCCCGCCCAACTTCTGGAAGAGCTGCACCGTGACCTGTGACCCACGACTGGTGCCCACCTGGACCTCCAGAACAGCTGCGCCGCAACCCGCCCGGCCCCCGGTAGGAGCTGGGCCATGACCCGTGACAGGCGCCAGACTGGACTTCTGTACCAGCGGCACCGCAACCCGCGACCCTCGTCCACCAGGTCTCTGCAGGCCCTGACCAGGAACTCCAGGAGCTGCACAACCTCATGTCCTCCCTCCAGTATCTTCCCTGGCTCCACACTGACCCGCTTGTCTGGCTGGAAATTCTGGTAGCCATGTGCCCTCCAGAGCCCTCCTGGCCTCTACATGAAACCCTTCTCATGGCCAGAGACTACTGTAGCTTTGGTCCCTCTGGGTCAAAGTCACTGGGTGCCAGGCACTCACAGAAACATGTGAACCACCACCCCGCCATGTTGCTGGATCTGGGTATGTCACATACCACAGCTGCTCCCACAACCAGAACTCCCTGGCTGGGGTAGCCCCAGAGGAACTACACAGGGTCAATCCCTACAAAGATCCAGCAATAATAGAGTGATCCCGCTGGGGTCTAATCTTGGAGAAAAACTTCCCCAACTCTGAGGACAGCAAGAGACAATGGTGAAAAATAATCATCATGAGGTAAAATCAACGGAAATACTCTGGATATATGAATAATCAGAGTAGATCAACTCCCCCAAGGAACAATGGGGCAGACATAGCACAAGATCCCATGCACAAAAAAATAGCTGAGATGCCAGAAATCGAATTCAGAATCTGGATAGCAAATAAGATCGAATTAGAATTCCAAGCAGTAACCCAAAAGATATCTCAAGAATTCAATGAATTCAAAGACCAAATGACCAAAGATTTTGACACATTGAGGCAAGAAGTTGCAGCCCTCAAAGATCTAAGAAACACAGGAGAATCCCTCAGTAACAGAATGGAGCAAGCAGAAGAAAGGATTTCTGACATTGAAGACAAAGCTTTTGAATGCTCCCAAACTCTCAAAAAAGAAGAGAAATGGAGAGCAAAAAGAGATCACTCTCTAAGAGAGCTCTGGTATAAATTGAAAATAACCAATATTTGTCTTATAGGGATCCCTGAAAGTGATGAAGTGGCTACAAAAGGCACAGAGTCTCTTCTCCATGAGATTATGAAAGAGAACTTTCCAGACATGCCAAGAGATTCTGAAATTCAGATAGCAGACAGTATCACAACTCCAGCACAACTCAACCCAAATAAGACATCCCGCAGACACATCATAATCAATTTAACTAAAGTAAATATGAACAAGTAAACTCTGAAAGTGGCCAGACAAAAGAAAACCACTACCTACAAGGGGAAAAATATTAGAATAACTGAAGATCTCACTGCTGAAACCTTTCAAATTACAAGAGAATGGTCACCAACTTTTAATCTCCTAAAACAAAATTACTTGAAAGCCAGGATCCTGTGCCCAGCTAAACTGAGTTTCATTTATGATGAAGAAATTAAATACTTTAATGACATTCACATGTTGAAGAAATTTGCCATAACTAAACCAGCTCTCCAGGAAATTCTCAGACCTATCCTCCATAAAGACCAGCATAATCCACCACCACAAAAGTAAACCCACCCAAAAAATTTTGATCAAATTCCAACTTCCATAGTCACAAAAGGATTAAAATGTTCACCAGACTCTCAAAAGGCTTATCAATATACTCAATGAATGTGAATGGTTTAAATTGTCCACCAAAGAGGCACAGGTTGGCTGACTGAATACAAAAACTCAAGCCAGATATCTGCTGCATAAAAGAATCTCACCTTACATTAAAAGACAAATATAGACTCAAGGTGAAGTGATGGTCATCTATACTCCAGGCAAATGGAAAGCAGAAAAAAGCAGGTGTTGCAATCCTATTTGCAGATGCAAAAGTCTTTAAACCAACCAAAATAAAAAAGTATAAGGATGGACATTTCATATTTGTTAAAGGTAATACTCAATATGAAGAGACTCAATTATTAATATTTATGCACCCAACCACAATGCACAATTTATAAGAGAAACTCTAACAAACATGAGCAACTTGATTTACTCCACTTCCATAGTAGTTGGAGATTTTAATACCCCTTTAGCAGTCCTGGATAGATTCTACCAAAAGAAGCTAGGCAAAGAACTTTTAGATTTAAACATAACAATTCAACATCTGGACTTAACAGATATCTACAGAACATTTCATCCCAACAAAACTGAATACACATTCTTCTCAGCAGCCCATGGAACATACTCCAAAATCGACCACATCCTAGGCCACAAAACTAACCTCAGCAAATATAAAAAAATAGAAATTATTATTTGCAACTTCTCAGATCATTATGGAATAAAAGTTGAATTCAATAACAACAGGAATCTGCATACCCATAGAAAAACATGGAAACTAAACAACCTTATGCTGTAGGACACATGAGTCATAGACAATTAAGAAGGAAATCACCAAATTTTTGGAACAAAACAACAATCAAGACATGAATTATCAGAACCTCTGGGATACTGGAAAGGCAGGCCTAAGTGGTAAATTTATAGCATTGCAAGCCTTCCTCAAGAAAACGGAAAGAGAGGAAGTTAATAACTTAATGGTACATCTCAAGCAACGGAGAAGGAAGAACATTCCAAATCAAAACTCAGAGGAAGAAACAAAACAACCAAAATCAGAACAGAATTAAATGTAATTGAAAACAAAAGAATTATACAACAGATCAATAAATCAAAAAGTTGCTTTTTTGAAAAGATCAATTAAATAGATAAACCTTTGGCCAACTAAACAGTAAAATCTCTAATTTCATCAATCAGAAATGGTAAAGATGAAATAACAATAGATCCATCAGAAATGAAAAAAATCCTTAACAAATATTACAAGAAACTTTACACTCAGAAATATGACAGTCTGAAAGAAATCGAACAGTACTTGGAAGGATGCCACCTACCAAGACTTAGCCAGAATGAAGTGGAAATGTTGAATAGGCCTATATCAAGTTCTGAAATAGCATCTACTATACAAAATCTCCCTAAAAAGAAAAGCCCAGGACCAAATGGCTTTACATAAGAATTCTACCAAACCTTTAAAGAAGAACTAGTGCCTATATTACTAAACCTCTTCCAAAATATAGAAAAAGGAGGAACATTACACAACACATTCTACAAAGCAAACCACCTTGATCCCTAAACCAGAGAAAGACATAACAAGAAAAGAAAATTATAGACAAATATCACTAACAAATATTGATGCAAAAATACTCAATAAGATCCTAACAAACAGAATACAACAACACATAAAAAAAATTATACACCATGAACAAGTGGGATTTATCCCAGGCTCTCAAGTCTGGTTCAATATATGTAAAATTATAAATGTAATTCAACACATAAACAAACTAAAAAATAAGGACCACATGATTCTCTCAATTGATGAAGAAAAAGCTTTTGATAATATCCAGCATCCCTTCATGATCAGAACACTTAAGAAAATTACTATAAAAGGAACATTTCTTAAACTAATAGAGGCCATCTACAGCAAACCCACACCCAATATCGTATTGATTGGAGTTAAATTGAAATCATTTCCACTTAGATTAGAAACCAGGCAAGGTTGCCCATTGTCTCCATTGCTCTTTAACATTGTAATGGAAGTTATAGCCATTGTAATTAGGGAAGAAAAGGCAATCAAGGGTATCCACATAGGGTCAGAAGAAATCAAATTTTCACTCACTCATTGCAGATGACATAATCATATATCTGGAAAACACTAGGGATTCTACTACAAAACTTTTAGAAGCGATCAAGGAATATAGCAATGTCTCAGGCTGCAAAATCAACATCCATAAATCTGTAGCCTTTATATATACCAATAATAGCCAAGCCAAAAAAATAGTCAAGACCTCTATTTCTTTTACAGTAGTGTCAAAGAAGATGAAATATTTGGGAGTTTATCTAACAAAGGACGTGAAAGATGTCTATAAAGAGAACTGTAAAACTTTAAGAAAAGAAATAGCTGAAGATGTTAACAAATGGAAAAACATACCATGCTCATGCCTGAGAAGAATCAACATTGTTAAAATGTCCATACTGCCCAAAGAAATATATAACTTTCATGCAATCCCTATCAAAGCTCCATTGTCAAATTTTCAAGATCTTGAAAAATAATACTTTGTTTTATATGGAATCAGAAAAAACCTTGAATAGCCAAAACATTACTCAGCAATAAAAACAAAGCAGGAGGAATCATGATACCAGACCTGAGACTGTACTATAAATCAGTAGTGATCAAAGCAGCATGGTACTGGCACAAAAACAGAGAACTATATGTCTGGAACAGAAT
>CAUYPK010010778.1:0-15039 GCA_963574355.1 Loris lydekkerianus
TAACACAATAACTAAGAAAATGCCATGAAGGCTATGTTAACCTGTTTGATGAAAATATTTCAAATTGTATATAAAACCAGCATATACCCCACAATTGCATTAATGTACACAGCTATGATTTAATAAAAAAAAAGGGGGGAACAAAAGGGGAGGAGAAAGAATGTAAGAATAACTTAAAATCTCACTGCCCTGTTCACATCTTGGTGAAAAGGTTTTAGATTTTTATTTATGTACAAATGAAAATCATTTATCTATACCTACATATCATTATGTATGTATTTGCAAAAATAGACTTGAGCTATATATACAAATTATAGGCTTTTCTTTCATATCTTAAACATATTTAATGTACATAAATACTTTTAAAAGTTTATTATGTAGGCTCAGTCCCTGTGGCTCAAGCAGCTGAGGTGCCAGGCACATACGCCTGAGCTGGAGGGTTCCAATCCAGCCCGGGCCCACCAAACAACAATGAAGCTGCAACAAAAAAATAGCTGGGCGTTGTGGCGGGTGCCTCTATTCCCAGCTACTTGGGAGGCAGAGGTAAGAGATTGTTTAAGCCCAGGAGTTGTAGGTTGTTGTGAGCTGTGATGCCACAGCACTCTACCCAGGGTGACAGCTTTGAGGCTCTGTCTCAAAAAAAAAAAAAAAAAAAAAAAAATTATTATATAAAATACCATAATTTAACTATTCCTCTATTGTTGGGCATTAGATTATTTCTAGTTTTTTTTTAAAGTAGCCATTTTTTTTCCTATTTTTTTAGCATCTGCTACATGTAAAGCTGTTGTGAGTAGACAGGGTTGAGGAAGGTAGAGAATCAGACATTAAAAAGTCATAGTTATGCCTTCTAGGAACTCATAATTCTGTGAAACTGAATCAGACGCTAAAAGCTTTCAAGGTAAGTACTTTTCTTGTATAGTATGCAGAGGGTGTGTGATAGTTTGTGCAAATCTCTTTTAAGTGAGGCTTCATATGACTTTATTGCCAGCCAGTCCTTTGTCGGTATTTCTGGGAAGGAAGATTGCCAAATTTTGATAGAGTTTCATATTCTGAGAAGTGCAATAAATTAGTTGCAGTTGGAAATAGACAACTGTTCCTATGGTTTTTTGGATGTTGTTTCTTAGAACCCTAGAATTGCATAAGAACTTCATAAGTGTTCATTGAAAGAATAATTATAGGCTTGGTGCCTGTAGCCTACATCATAGGCTAGAGCACCAGCCATGTACAACAGAGCTGGTGGGTTGGAACCCAGCCTGGGCCTGCCAAACAACAATTAACAACTGCAATAAAAAAAATAGCTGGATGTTGTGGTGGGAGCCTGTAGTCCCAGCTACTTGGGAGGCTGATGCAGGAGAATCGTTTATGCCCAAGAGTTTGAGGTTGCTGTGAGCTGTGATGGTATAGCACTCTACCGAGGGAGAAAAAGTGAGACTGTCTCAAAAAGAAAAAAAAAAAAAAAAATAATTATAGAGGTATATCTCTTCCAGTATTTATGTGAAATCTTGTAATAGGATTTGGAGGTTTAATGTATAAAATAATATCATGGTGTGGTGCCTGTGGCTCAGTGATTAAGGCGCCAGTCCCGTATACCGAGGGTGGCAGGTTTGAACCCGGCCCCGGTCAAACTGCAACAAAAAAATAGCTGGGTGTTGTGGCGGGCGCCTGTAGTCCCAGCTACTCGGGAGGCTGAGGCAAGAGAATTGCCTAAGCCCAAGAGCTGGAGGTTGCTGTGAGTTGTGGTGCCACTGCATTCTACCAAGGGTGATAAAGTGAGACTGTCTCTTAAAAAAAAAAAGAATATCATGGAATAGCTTCATAACCTTTTAATTTTATGTGTGGAATCAAGATAGATTTCTGCCTTACAGTTTTCTTTTTAACTATGTTTATAAAATCAGAAGCAAATCAGTTTAGATATTCATACTCTAACTTTGTCATTAGACAGTGTAAATCTTTTAAAATTATTGACTAAATAAATAGTGCTTTTCTCTTGGAAACCAACAAAATATGTCTAGGAGTTTGTATACTTTTTCTCTTCTTACTGTTTGAATTTTATCTAATTTAAGTTGTGATCCTCATCTCCTAGGATTTTGTTTCTTGAATGGAATAAATAATGTCAGTTTGCCCATTTATGTAAAAAGAACTTTAGGAAGAAAGAGCAGATGGTTGGAGCCATTGTGTTTCTTACCCAGCTGGGAAGGATACAGTTTTGAAACGTTATTTCCATTGTGTTTAATATGGCTCAAGGGCTTTTTTGTAGCACCTTTTTTATTTGGCCATGTGTTTTTGCCTAGTTCATGGTGGGAAAGGGAACTGTAGTCTAGACTTTGATTTTAGGAATTAACTAGCTATTGTGACTAGCAAGATTAAAAGTCTTTTCAGACAGATTGTATTAGGTTTTTTATTTTATTTTTTTTTTTAGATGCTCTGGTTACAAATAACTTTATGAATTGAAATTATGCCTTCCTTCCACGTGGCTAGTTGTGAGAAGGTACTTAGAAGAATTTTCAGTTTATATGGTATATGCCTCTAGCAACAAAAGCATTTTTAGTTATTTATATTGTTTTTAACAAGTTAAGACTGCGCTTTTGTTGTGACTGGTGTCTTTTAAGAAATCCATGAACATGTATGTTCAGGGGAATCTCCTTTCTTATCAATTATACCAGGGGTCCTCAAACTGCGGCCACGGGCCACACGAGGCAGCGTGATTGTATTTGTTACTGTTTTTTTTTTTCACTTCAAAATAAGGTATGTGCAGTGTGGATAGGAATTTGTTCATAGTTTTTTTTTAAACTATAGTCCGGCCCTCCAGTGGTCTGAGGGATGGTGAATTGGCCCCCTGTTTAAAAAGTTTGAGGACGCCTGAACTATACTATCATCTGCTTTTTCTGAACTCTTAAGGCATAGAGTTAATTTACTTTTTATGACCAAAATGTATATAGCTAACATTTTATATACTTGCTTAAAAGTATAGAATTGGTATAAGTATTTTCTCTACATTTGACAAATGCTTTGTTACTTGATGTATTACCCTATACTCTATGTGTATACACCTGTTGGAATTTTCACATGATAGATAAGAGATGGTACACATTATGGTTTCTTGTCAATGATTCGTTTACTCAACACTAATTGAAAGCCTGCATTATATCATGTTTTTATGTTGGGATTCAAAGACTTAAAAGACATAAAAGACTGTTGCTTTTAAAACTCAAACTAAGAAGCATGATGGTGATTGTAATTTGATACATCAGTGGCAATTCATCAGACTAGATAAATAAGGGTTATAGGCAGAGAAAATATTCTGTTTTAGGGCTTGAAGGTTTGTGTTCAGAGAACTATGATTAGTTCTCTGAGGCCTGAATGAAGGATATATTTTGTGGAAGTGTGCTGATCGATGAGAACGAAGAGGTATGCTGCTACCAAATCATGATGGACTTATTTACTTAATGAAATTGGAATTTTATCCTTAAAGTTAACATTGAAGGTTTTAATGAAGACATCATCTTATCAGAATATATGAAGATCAAAGATCTCTCTGATAGCAATGGGAAAATAGGTTAAAAGAACAGCTGGGAGGCAGGGAGGCCAGGAGGCCATCCTGAGGACCAATAGCCCTGTAGCTAAAGATGAAGAACTGTAACTTTTTATATTATTGTTTTCTTTCTTTTTTTCTAGAATTGGCCTGATCTAAGACAGAGAATTTCATGATGGGATGAAATGGGGGTGGATTAAGGGTTATATTGGGAAAGAAATAACAACCATAATGATGAAGATTGGAGTGCTACTTATTTGTCAGACATTGTTCTAAATACTTTATATGAATTCTCTGCTTATCATTTTTTTTATTTACAACAACTTGAGCTAATACTACTATTGTTTCCTTTTTAAAAATGAGAATATAGGCAAAGAGAGGTTAAAAAATGTACTTGCCCATGTTTACATAGCTAATAAGTAGTATAGTCTAGACAGCATGCTCCAGATCTTTTTTAGAACCCTTTTCTTGAACTATAGAAAAGTTGCTGAAATAACACAAACAAATCCATATATATGTCATTATAAGAGTCCCCAAGTGTTAACATTTTACCATATTTGCTTTATCTTTCTTTTATGACACACATTATCTTTTCCATACCATTTTATAGTTAGTTGCAGATACAATGGCTTCTTTCTAAAACAAAAATATTCTCTGACATAATCATATTATCAAAAGGAAGAAATTTATGTTTGCATAGTACTCTTATTCAATTTATAAACTTATTCAAATTTCATAGAAGAAAAAAGCTTGTTTTGGTCCAGGATTCAGTTGAAGATCATTTGTTCTGAGTCTCTCCTCTTAATCTCTGTACTCTACTGCTTTCACTATTGCTAGTACTACCAGAATCATTGTATCCAGCTAAGTGTTGATTATATTCCATTTCACTTTTGAAATCTTTTGTTGCCATTTTTGTTAGTTTCAAAATGTAATAATTTTTAGTTTCCATTTCCCTCTCTTCTTCGGAATATTTTCTCTAATTATGAATGCACATTTTACTTTTTCTGTTACTTCCTCCCAACTCATTTTACAGCTTTTATGCCATCAATGAAATGCCATGGAATTAACAGTTTTTACATTGGAAATGTTATTAGAAACCCAGTTCTAAAACAATATATTTTAAAGGTAAACAAAAGAAAATGTGGGTCTCTTAGTTATAATCTGTCAAGGTTATGTTTTTTATAAGTTTATTTTCAATGAGAGAAGAAAGGAGATTTGGTGCAAATGGTAATTATAACTAGGTACAGGAGGTACATTAACTCTCTGAAATTATATGCAGTGTTATATATTTTTGCATGTATTTTAGAGGAGAGGATCCCTAACTCTTATTAGGGTTTCAAATACTTGATAACCCAGAATAATTTTAAGAGTTACCGTGATAGTGTGTTTGCTTTTAGAGGTGAGAGATTGCATCTTGTGCTAGTATTTTTTTTGTATCTCATGAAATCCTATCAGGCAACAAAACAGTAACAGATTCTTGCAAATTTTAACCAAGTGCACTTATTGAGAATTCATATTGCACAGTAATTTGATGTGTGCATACATGTTAGTATGTCTATGTTGTTAAATTAAACAGACTGCTACTGTGTGTGTTCTGGCTATCAGTCTGCTTGGGTTCCTTAATAAGTCCTATCTCTTCTGTTGTGACCTGAAGCTCCAATCTAGCCACGTGGTTTCACTATGGACAGTGAAATCAGATTCTACACTAGTGGCAACACTAGTGGCATTGAAATAGAAATGGATAATTCTGTTACAAATGTTTAGCAAGCCACATTTCACGACCAGCTTTGCAATAAAAAAATTGAAAGTGTGAACATCTGTTGATACATTGCATTTACATTTCTGAAGTTTCAAGTGAAGATAAAACCTTAGCAGCTGTGGTGGATAGACTCCTGCATTTGACCTAGTGCCTCAGGGTGTGAGTACAGTGATATTGTCAGGCTGTCAGGGTCCTGGTGAGAACTGTCGGTGGGGGGTGGAGGGGAGAATCTAAGAGATGAAAACACATTTGTTAAGTTCTTGCTTTTTTTTTTTTCTTTTAAATTCAGAGTTAGATAGTTCTACTGCAATCTAGCAATTCCCATTGTCATTAAAAAGGCCTTTGATATAGGAGTTCCACTGTTTGATTGTCCTAAGACTATGTAAGCATTTGAAATACTGAAGTAGTTAATTCTCTCACGGATTGTTCATCGTTTTATTTTGTTTTATTCTGAGTTGTATGTCCTTAAGAGACTTTAATTATGCCTCTGAATCTGTTTGATTTCCTACTTTGTCTTCATGTAAGGCGCTGTTGAGTACTCTTTTATAAGATCCAAATACTTGAAGGCAGAATTAAACTTTATTGATGAAATTACTTTAAGCTCACCTCTGATAATATTTGTTAATATATTGTATTTTTTCTTTCCTCTAAAGAGTTAGGAAGTATAATGTCAAAGAGTATAGCATGGCTTGACTTTCAGGCCCACTGATGTTCAATGTAAAGTATTTGAGGAAGGGTCTAATTGAAAGCATTAAACAGGACTAAAAATGTGAAAGGTGGACTTGCAGGAGTTGGGTGTATGAAGCTGTAGAGGAAAGAACTGGAGAAGGGGAGGAAAGAATCATTCTTAACTGTTTTGGGCAGCTAATTTTCATAAATTTGAATAGTATTCTTTAATGTCCTGAATTCATCATCCCATCCCTGTCCAATTAAGGAATGAAGTTCTATGTTATACTACCTGAGATTCACATTAGAGATTAGGGCTGTGTAGATTCTGAAACGTATTTAAATACATTTCAAGAGTTAGTAGAGTGGTGCACCGATCTTCATAAGAAAGGTAAATTAGAGTTTCATTTGCAGTAGGTTTATTTTGGAGGATCCTTGCAGACCTCTTAGTCTGGAATTCTATGTATTTTGACATACTGGTATTAACACTTCGTAGAATTAATTTATGATTATAATGATAGTTATTTGAGTTTTCTTCTTTCTGGCTCATTTGGGTACAAAGCATCACTCTGATATGTTACAAGGTGAGTTAACCCAGAACTTTTTTTGTTATGGGTGTTTGGTGGTAGAAATTTTTTTCTTCTTTTAGAATCAAAACCATTATGTAAGTGATTGGTAGTATCTTAGCTGTCGAGAAGGTAGAAAGATCTGGTGATCTGAGTCACTTCACAAAAATATAGTTGAAATCTTATTAAGAAGAATGCTTTTTTTCTTGCCGCCTTTAGTTGGGTTTATCGCCTCTACATAAGAAATAGTGTTTGGTGGTTCTCCTTCCACTTTAAACTACTAGACCCGTTAATCTTATTGAAGACTTCAAATTTTATATGCAGTCTGTGTAGGTAGCCAGATGTCATATGTTGTTAATTTCTGATTCTATGAGGGCCAGATCATACAGCTGGAAATGATTGAAAAGAAAAGCATGTTCTTTTGTTTAACAAGACAAAGCCTATCGTGTATTCTGCTTCTGATGCTTAAAAGATGTATTTTTTTTTTTTTTTTTACTGCATAGTATGTAGCGCGCTAAAAGTTTTGAACTCTTCACTTCAGAAATTACTTTTCCAGACAAAAGAGCAAAACAATGTTTGTTTAAATTGTTCTCTGGAACATGACTGATAGTGTTTACAACATTTCTATGACATTTTGATCCAGTGGGGAGTACTTGGAGAGGTATGTAAAGTGCTTTTCACTAAATCAGATGCTTTGTAGTGTTTGAACCTTTAAAAAAAATTATTTGAAAGGGTGAAGTTCTGAGTTGAGAGACAGAAAATGGCCAGGGTATTCTCCAAAGACTAAGAATGACTTATAAGTAAAACTGATTTTTTTCCTTTCAAACAATGAAAACTTACTTTTCTTTTCAACTGGAATAAAATGCATGCATTTTGGTTCAGAGCTTTTTGCCAGTTCATGCTATATCCCTTCATAAGGGCCGTTTTCCAGTCTTCTTTCTTTCTTTTCTTTTCTTTTCTTTTCTTTTTTTTTTTGAGACAGAGTCTCACTGTGTTGCCCTCAGTAGAGTGTTATGGTATCACAGTTCACAGCAACCTCTAACTCTTGGGCTTAAGTGATTCTCTTACCTCAGCCTCCCAAGTACCTGGGACTACAGGTACCTGCCACAATGCCTGACTTTTTTTTTTTGTTGTTGTTGTTGTTGCAGTTGATTAGCTGGCCTGGGCTGGGTTTGAACCCGCCACCATTGGTATATGTGGCTGGTGCTGTAACCACTGTGCTATGTGCACCGAGCCCAGAGTCTTCTTTCTATTCAATGAGAACTCCTTTGTTAAAAGCCATTGAGGAAGGTGGTGTTTGTGGGTGGGTGGGGAGCTTAAAAAACATTGTACTACAGAAGAAACTATACCTTGATTCAAGTGCCAGAGATATATTGTATTAGTAAAACACAGAGGAAAACATGACATAAATGTATCCAGCCAATGAGAGAGTATACATAGAAAAATTTGTGATTTGTGTTTTGTACATTGTTTTTCCAACCCTAGTTTGCCATGCCAGTTCAAGGTGTTTAGCTGCTTAAAACTGCCTCCAGCGATCTTAGGAACCATAAAGATTCCACAGGAAAAATATTCAAGTAATTGATCCAATTTGCACCAGTTACTTATAGAGAATCCTAGCTATTAATGGTAGATATTTCAGGAGTTTCTGTTTAATGACATCAGACTAATAGAATGTTTACATGTTTAAATGTTTGAACTGGGAAAGATTTGTTCAGGTTTTTATGTGTGTTCTTAAATCGATTGTGGCAAATTTGCATTACAGAGCTCCAAACATAAAAGTCAGTACAATCTTTAAAGAAGTTAGTGATATTGCCCTAATCATATAATATTGTTAGTAGCCGTCCTCTCCATTATACTATGTTGGATATATACCTGGCCAAATCTTATTGAAGCAATATATTTTCATGGTGCTAGATTTGAGTGGTATATAAAGAAATATAGATGTGATTTTGTAGAAGATATGTGCCTGAATTTGATATTAGCCTAAAAATATGAAAAAGAACATATTTAAGTAAACATTTTAGCATCATTATTACACATATTTATTATTGTGCATTGGGCAATTTACTTAAATTGACACTTGTCTATTTTGTAAGTTAAAACAGATAAGCATTTAATATAGTTTTTCAGTCAGTTGTATAATCTTTTAAAAGGCGTATCAGTCCTTACCATCATACAGACATAAATGATTAAAGTAAATGAGCATTTGTATATATGCATTTCATGTTAATGTCTGTGGACAAGAGTATGAAAAGTGAAGAACCCTGAATGTTCAGATAGTATTGGTGCCAAGGCCATTAATTAACAAAGTACTGTAATTTGTATGAGAGATGAGACTCTGGATTCAAGACCCTATTAAAGATGGAGAATATGATCATCATTAGAAAGTAGAACTTTCTTAATCATAGTGTAGGACCTGAGAGAAATCTCAAAAGGGTGCTGTTTTTACAGGGAAATTGGGAGTGTGCTTGATTGGTGGGGGTTAAAAGGACCAACTAGGAGACATAGGGAAGTGAGATAACTGGGACTTTCTAGTGAAACTCACTGATACAAAGAAATAATAAAGTCTCATAACATGTATAATAATAATAAAGTGGTCACAGAAACCTTTAGAGTCATAGAATCTGTCTTTTCAGCCAAAGGAAAAATCCTTCTTGTAATACTTCTAAAGGAGGGGATGTTTTAAAAGTTAAAAACCCCTCATTTAGTCAGTCAATAAATATTTCAGTATCCAGATTATACTATATTATATAGTATCTGTATATCAGATACTATTAATGTGATAGATACAGGAATGAAGAATATATTTACAGTCTCTGTACTCATAGGTCTTATTGTCTAATTGAGGGTTGATGGAGTAAAAGACTAATCTTAAAGGATTTAGAAACTAAATATAATACATGGTTATAATTGTGATAAATGTTAATTTATTTTTATTTTTTCCCATGGATAGAAACTTGACTTAAATTACCTTACTCAAAAAAAAAAAAAAAAAAAAAAGAAAAGAAAAAAGAAGAAATTTACTGATACACATAAATGAAATTTCCAGGAATGGATCTACGTTTAAGCATATATGGGTCTAGTGTGCTAATAATATCTGCTAATTTTTGTGATGACTTTGTTGTTAAGGAGACTTTTTGATTTGGTAGCAAAGATGGCCTTCAGTAGCTCTAAGCTTACATAATGTTCAACATTAACCATATACTTTTCCAGATAATTTCATCAAAATCAGAGAAAATGACTCAGCTTTAATTATATTCTGAGTTCTAAACTAAGACTAGAAGAATATGGCATTCTGGCTAGTCATGGTTGTCTGAGCACCCTCATGTTTGGAAAGGTAGGGTGTTATCAAAAATCATATCCATTGATTCAGTAAAAATTAATACCCTACACTCTAGACCAGTTGAATTTGAATCACTGAGGATGGAACCTGAGTATTGGTATATTTTAAAAGCACTCCAACTGATTCTAAAATGGATCCAGGGTTGATAAATACTGATGTAGGCCTTGAGAATCAATGTAAAGACTTAAACTTTGAGTGAGAAGGAAGCCATTGGAGTGGGTTTTTAAATACTATTTTTATTGTTACATTGTTATTTTTATTGATTTTTTCAAGTATTTTATTTTTTAAAAAATTGGTACATAGTACACATGCAATATGTACATTAGATGCACATATTTTTGGGATATGTTTGATAATTTGATACATTCATATAATAAAATAAGGGTAATTGAGAGTGCATCACCTTAAATATTTTATACCTCTTTGTAGCTATTGTAAATGAGATTGCTTTTCAGGTTGTTTGCTGTTGGTGTATATAAATGCTTCTAATTTTTGTATGTTGACTTGGTATCTGCAACTTTACTGAATTTGTTTATCAATTATAACAGTTTTTTTTGTAGAGTCTTTAGGAATTTCTAATAATAAGATCATGCAGCCTGTTTATAAGGCTATTTGACTTGTTTCTTTCCAATTTCTATGCCCTTCATTTATTTTTCTTGCCTAATTGCTCTGCCCAAGTCTTCCAGTATTAATGTTGAATATAAACAGTGAAAGCGGGGATCCTTGTCTTGTTCCAGATCTCAGAGCAAAGACTTAACAATTTTCCTCGTTCAATACGCTGCTAGTTGTGGGTTTATTGTATATGGCCTTTATTGTTTTGTGGTATCCTTTTATGCCTAGTTTGTTGAGGGTTTTTAATCAAAAAGGGATATTGATGAGGGTTTTTAATCATAAAAGGATATTGAATTTTATTAAATGCTTTTTTAGAACCTATTGAAGTGATCATATGATTTTTGTTCTTGCCTTTTTTTTAATGTGATATTTCATGTTTATTGATTTGAAAATGTTGAACCATCTTTACATCCCTGGGATAAATCTCATTCGATTATAGCGAACAATCTGTTCACTATGTTGTTGAATTTGGTTGGCTAGTATTTTGTTGAGGATTTTCACATCTGTGTTCATTAGTGATATTGGCCTGTAGTTTTTCTTTTTTTGTTGTGTCCTTTTATGGTTTTGGTGTCCAGGTAACACTAACTTGTAGAATGAATTCGAAGTATTCTCTTTTCTTCAATATTTTTGAAAAGTTTGAGTAGAATTGCTATTAGTTCTTTTTTAAATGTTAGGTAGTATTCAGCAATGAAGTTGTCAGGTCCACGGATTTTCTTTAATGGAAGACTTTTTACTATGGCTTCAATCTAATTACTGGTCATTTGTTTGTTGAGGTTTTCTATTTCTTCATGTTTTTATCTTGGTAGGTTTTGTGTGTACAGAAATTTATCCATTTCTTCTAGATTTTCTACTTTGTTGGCATGTAGTTGTTCAAAATAGTCTCTCATGATTCTTTGTATTTCTGCAGTGTCAACTGTTATGTCTCTTTTGTTTTTGTTTCTAATTTTATTTACTTGGATCGTCTCTCTTTTTTCTTAGTTATATTAGTTAAAGGTTGATTTTGTCTTTTAAAAAATCAACTTTTCATTTCTTTGTTTTTATCTCTTATTGTTCATTGACGGTGTGACCATAAAAGAATAGATCACTTGTTTTGACTCTTTGAATGCATCACTCCCACTGCTGTATCAAATATAGGGTGGGTGGAATAAGGAAAGCAGATAGGAATAACAGGCAGGAGAGGACTATAGCTAGAAGACCAGTGGTAGAGGTGTTAGGAAGAGTTCACTCTGCATTTGATATATTTTTGGTGTAAAACCAATAGGTAGATTAAGTGAATTGTAGGAGAAAAAGAGATCAAGAATGACTGAAATTATTAGTTTTTTTCCCTTCTTTTTAGAAATTTCAGAATATTATGGGGGTACACATTTTTGTTTACATAGTTTGCTTTTGTAAATTTTAAGTCAAAGTTCTAAGTGTGCCCTTCACTCAGAAAGTGTGAATTTGGTGTGAATTTACACCTTCCCTCCAATCAACTTGAATTCTGTTGAGTTTTGCTTTTATATGTAAACATAAGAATTGAGAAACTACAGTAGGACCTCTTTAAGTTGACCACCAAGGGACTGTAACAAACTTGAACATACAGAGGTGGTCAGCATAAGGAACTAGGCCTACTATCCCGATGTGTACATGTGTTGCCTATCTGGTCTATGAAAATTAAGTCAAATTATAGAAGTGGTCAATGTAGGGAGGTGGTCAACTATGGAGTATTGAGTAGATGTGGTATTTGTTTTTCCATTCTTGTTATACTTCACTTAGAATGGTCTCCAGTTCCATCCAGATTGTTATGACAGATACTAGACACCATTGTTTTTAATGGGTGAGTAGTATTCCATGTTATATATGTACAAAATTATATTAATTTATTCATGTATTGTTGGCCCTTGGGTTGTTTCCACATCTTTGTGACTGTGAATTGTGCTGGTGTACATTTTCCAGTACAAGTGACTTTTAAAAAAAAAAAAAAAAGTTTTTTTTTTTCTTTGGGTAAATACCTAATAATGGGATTGCTGAAACAAATGGTAAGTCTACTTTTAATTCTGTGAGATATCTCCTTATGACTTTCCACTGAGATTTTAGTAATTGGCAGTTCCAACAACAGTGTATCCTATTTTTTCTCTCCTAATCGTTGCCAGCATCTGTTGCTTTGAGAGTATTTGATATGCATTATTCTCACTGGACTTAGGTGATATCTCACAGTGGTTTTGAAATTTGTTTCCCTGATGATTAGAGACATTCAGCATTTTTGTGTGTGTTTGTTGGCCATGGACATTTAGTCTGTCTTCATTTGAAAATGTCTGTTCATGTCCTTTGCCTACTTTTTAATGGGGTTATTTGATCTTTTCTTGTTGATTTGCTTGGTTTTTTGTAGATTCTGGTTATCAGTCCATTATTGGCTATATAGCATAGAAATATTTTCTCTCATATTCTATGTTGTCTATTTGCTCCATTGATAGTGTCCTTGGCTGTGTAGAAACTTCATAATTTTATTGGGTCCCATTTGCTTATTTTTCTTGTTGCTATGATTGCTTTGGGGTCATCTTCATAAATTTTTTGCCTAAGCCCATGTCTATAAGGGATTTTCCAACACTTTCTTCTAAAATTCTTAGTTTCATGTCTTAGGCTTAAGTCTCTTATTCATTATGAATTAATTTTTGTCAGTGGTGATAGATATGGGCCTTATTTCAGTCTTTTACATGTGGCTATCCAGTTTCCTCAGCTTCATTTACTCAATAGAGATTCTTTTCCCCAGTGTGTATTTTTGTCTGCTTTTTCAAAGATCAGATGGGATTGTGAGGATGTTTTCATAATTGAATTCTCTGTTCTGATCCATAGGTCTGTGTCTCTATTTTTATGCCAGTACTATGCTATTCTGTGTCTGTATTCATAAGATATATTGGTCTGTAGTTTCTGTTGTTGTGTCATTTTATGGCTTTGGGGTCAAGGTGTTATTTCTTTCATAGAACAAGTTGAAGAGGGTTCCTTCCTTCTCAATGTTATGGAATAATTTTTGCAATATTGGTACAAGTTCTTCTTTGGTAAAATTTGTGTGTAAAATCCTTTGGTTTGGGACTTTTTTTGTTGGAAGGCTTTTATTGTTGCTTCAATTTTGGTGCTTGATATTTGTCTGTTAAGGAGCTCTATTTCTTCCTGATTGAGTCCAGGGATGTTGTGTGATTTCAAGAATTTGTCAATTTCCTCATTGTTAAGTTTATGAGTATACAGATTTTTACAATATTTAGTGGTGATGTTTTGTATTTCTGTGATATCAGTTGTAATTTCTCTTTTTTCATTTTTGATTGTGCTTACTAGAGTTCTTACTTTTTTATTTGGGGTTGATTTTGCCAAAGTCTTTTATCAATTATATTTATCTTTTCAAACAACCAACCTTTTGCTTTGTTTATCTTCTGGTTTCATTTATTTATGCTCTAATTTTGGTTATTTCTTTCCTTTTGCTGGGTTTGGGATTGGTTTATTTTCCTTTTTCAGTGTTTTGAGATTATATGTTAGATTGTTAATTTGTGATCTGTCTTTTGGAGGTGAGCATTTAAGCTATGAGTTTTCCTTTCAGGATTGCATTTACAGTATCCCACAGGTTTTGATAACTTAAGAGCCCCATTATTAGTTACTTGAAAGAATCTTCGGGTTTCCATGATTATCTCCTCTTTGACCCAACTATCATTCAACTAAACAATAGGTTATTTAATTTCCATGACTTTGTGTTTTCATTGGAACTTATTTCTAATTTTATTCCACTGTTATCTGAAAATATAGATGGTATAATTTCTGTTTTTTAAAATTTGTTGAGATATGTCTATAGCCTAGGGTATGATCAGTCTTAGAGAGTATTCCATGAGCTAATGAGAAGAACATGCATTCAGTAGTTTGGGGGGAGAATGTTCTATAAATGTCTGTTAGGCTTATTTGTTTTAGAAACATGTTTAAGTTCATTGTTTCTTTGCTTATTTTCTGTTTGGAGATCTGTCCAGTTGTGTAAGTAGGATGTTGAAGTCTCTCACTATTATGATGCTGTTGTTTATCATTTTATTTAGACCAGTAGGATTTGCTTTACAAAACTGGGTGCACCTGTGTAGGATACATACATATTTAGGATTGTTATGTCTTCTGGAATTGTCCCATTCACCAATATATAATGATCATTTTTATCTTTCTTTACTTTTGTTGATTTGAAGTCTAGGTTATCTGCTATGATAATTGCAACACCGGCTTTCTTTTGGTTCACATTTGCATGGACTATTGTTTTCTATCCCTTAACCTTGAGTCTAGATGCATTGTGGGTTAGATGTGTTTCCTGGAGACAGAAGATACTTGGCTTATATATTTTATTTATTTGTTTGTTTGTTTGTTTATTTATTTATTTATTTTTATTATAGATAAAAATATGCACCATAGATGTGGCCCAACCCATTACCCTCCCTCCACCCAAACCTACCCCCTCCCTTCCCCTTCCTTGGTCCTTTCCCCAAAGTCTTGTGGTATAGTTTGGTTATATCCTTCATGTGAAAGCTATGGTTTAGCTTCATAGTAGAGCTGAGTACATTGG